>AWOL01S0009179.1:0-12325 GCA_000715115.1 Nicotiana otophora | reverse complement strand
ATTATAAGCATCATGATATTTCAAACAAATGATGAGTAAATTCGTGAAGGTGAAAGGGGAAGCAAGTCAAAGAAAATGAATTTTCGTCCAAGTTTGACATGTTGGAATAAAATACGGGCCAAGCTAAAATACTCGGTATTTATGGACTAGTGCCATACAAGGTACCACATGACCATGATAGTAAGGTGTATAAGGTATGTGAAAAGTGAGTAGTATTTTAAGTAAGTGGAAATAATTCTTAATTATGTGAGTAATTAGTTAATTATTGGTAATGGGACATTACCTACTTAATTAATAATTGGTGGTGGATTAATTGAAGTCTTTGGATAAACACTAATGCATATAAACGTGGCAGCCCTTTGAAATACATGAAGTGACTCATACATTGAAAGGAAATGTGTCAATTTAAGTGTCATGCACATGACACACTCGTAGGATATCAAAAGTTTAGCCTTGGATAAACAAGTTCAAGTCCCAGATTCTCTTCTTCGGTTTCTCAAAGAAACTAATATCACATTCGTTGGTCCTAACGACGTTCACGATAAATTCAAGCTGCCAGATTATAGTTGGGGTCGCTGCAAGAAATTGGAATTAGAAAGAGTTGTGAAAATTGGATTAAAGTGAGGTTCTTATGTTTGCTAAGCTATCAGATGAAAGCCATAAAATTCATACGAGACTACGTAATATTATAGCAACGGGATTTTGCGATTCTAAAGGAGTATGGTGCAATCTTTTGAAAGAATATCATATGGATTTTTCCCTACACCGATCTCGCTGATACGTGATTTGTTGCAACTGAAGTATATTAGAGGGATTGTCAAGAGAATCGACTCAAGTATGTTAAGTCTAAGCTCGTCCTTCATTTTGCATGATCTCGTAATTACACATGTTTGATAACGAGGTATAATGAAAAAATTCATGTTCCGGAATTTACGTATATTTTTCCTAGTCTTGTAAGTACAATATTCAATTGAGTATTTCCTCCTTCCAGTCAAGAGAGCGGAGAGTCTATATATACAGTATTACAGTATTTTCATTACCATTGAGCTATAATCGATGGCCAGGCCCCTATTCCGCAACCTCTGATCAGATGGTACGTTATATACTGAGCCTACTGTGGCCGAGCACCTATGAGTAAGCCCAGTTGGCCGAGATACAGAGCCTAGTATGGCCGAGTGCCTATGAGCGAGCCTACTACGGCAGAGCAGGTATATATGTATATACGGAGCCTTATAGGACCGTACATCTATTGTACTTATTATATTGAGAGAGTTAAGTCAGTATCAGTAGGTGAGCATATCTTCAGATTATCTTTGACTCCCAGTTACTTCCAGTTATTATATTATCAATTAAGTTTCAGCTTTCAATATATTGGCTTACATACTTGGTACATGATTTTGCAACGACGTCCCTTTTCTGGGGACGCTGCATTTCATGCGTGCAGGTTTAGACAAACAGGCAAGTAGACCTCCTTATTAAGTGTTGCCCGAGTTCTGCTTGATCGGTAAGCTCCATGCCTTTTAGAGTTGCCGAGTCTAGAGCTCTATGTACGTCTTGTGTATATATGTATATAGGTTATGAGTAGGTCGAGAAGCTGTTCCTATCACAATATATCCATCAGTAGAGGCTTGTTGACATATCCTGTCAGTTAGTGCAGTACGTTGGGCTTGCGGGCCTTGTATGTATATTTGGTTGGTTTGTCAGCTGCAATATTATGACGGCCTTGTCGGCCAAGCTTTATATTAATATTTAGTCAGCATTCGCAGTTGTCTTGCAATGTGGCCCATGGCCAAAGTATGATATCATATGTTCAAAGTCCCTTAGTCACAAGTTGGTACACAAGGATATGTGAGGCGCCGGGTGCTGGTCTCGCCCCCCAGGCTCGGGGCGTGACAAATGTTGTAACAGAGCAGTCATGTCCTAGGGAGTCTACAAGCCGTGTCTAGTAGAGTCTTGTTTATGGGTGTGTCATGCACCACACTTATAAGCAGGATGCTACAGGGCATTTAGGACTGTCACTCTTTCATTTTACTCTAGATTGTGTCATAGAGCTCAATTGTAAGAACTCAGTGTCCTAACTCTATCTTATTCACAATACGATGATGCCTACATCTAGAAAGATGGTTGGTAAGAGATATAGCTATGGAATAGTTGAGTAACAGGAACTCGATTTTTGCATCATGCTTATGATGGATAAATATGAGGTATTCAGCAAATCATGTGTATACTAAGATGTGTAAGCTTCTTGATAAGGATCCCTAAGGCAAGAATGCTAATCCACTCTTACGGTAAAAAGGAATAAGGAGGGAGACACAAGTTCCAGCAAGTAAAAGAAGCAAGGTGAAGAAGGGTACGAGGCAGAAAAATATAAGCATTGCGAGTTACCCCCAACAGTAACAGAGGTATGCATAATTGGACACACCCATCTCAGTTATACCTTATTGAGGGCTAACACGTGTAGATTAATAAATTGTTGGGATATCAGAATCTGGCTAGGATTAGAGTAACCCAAAATGGTGAATTGATTGTTTGCGTTAGTTGACATTTCCGAAGGATATTGCAAATGTGCTAACAGGTCTCCTTGTGAGACACCCAAATGGCACACTCTAAAATAGTACAGCTAGATATGAGTACCACAAAGATGGGCACTGGAAGACTAGAAGGGATAACTATTATCTTAGTATGGCTCCTGTGCCTAGTAGAGAGATAATGCTACGCAACCCGAAGAGCCAGTGGATGGAGCAAAGGGGAGCTAAAATCAAACAAATATCTTGTTGAAGTTTTCAAAATAAAGTGATAGACAGAAATGTTAGCAGGAAATAAGAAAAGAGCTAATGAAGCATTAAGAGTAAGATATGATACATGGATGACAACGGTAGATCACAAGATGACAGTATTATAGAATCTATAGTCAAGTGAAGGAAGAGACGAGAGGTGACAGACTTTACGACAACAAAAGAGTATAGGCCATACATTCATGTCCTCATTTCGAGAAATAAGTTCGTGACTCCAATGCGACTACCGGGAGGAAAGGTTAGACCCTAGAACAATAGAAATCAGTATGAGCTGGTGAACAATGTAAACTAAACATGAATTAGGGACTTAGTGATTGGATAATAGTCAGCATCATGAGAATTTCAGATTTCGTTCTAGCATAATAGAGTGGACAACAGAAGAAAATTCATAAGAAATTTAGAGAATGGTCATTCAGGAAGACGCTTCCCTAAAGCAATCAATGCAAGTAATGTTAAGCTTAAGGGATTGTATGTGCCAGTTATACTAAGTGTCACCCTCACGAACAAGGAATTTTATTATCCTTGATACAGAAGGATTGCCGCAAGGCAAGTAAGGGTCATCGATGATTTAAAAAGATGCCAAAGATGAAGAGGTACAATATCTATAGGTAGATCCTCGTGGATCCAACTCCTAGTACTCCCCTAAAGGACGGAATATGGAGTGATGTGGTATTAAGTCAAAATTAAGTGGTTCTAGTAACTATGGATTAATAAAGGAAGAATGTGATAAGAATGAGAAAGGGATAAGATTGCACCTATTCAAATCCTATAGATATGCTACGATTCCAGAACATTATGCAAACACGACGTTAAGGAGAGGAGGTATAGGTTCCTATCTGAGATGTTATTGATAGATAAGGAGCCAGTGCAGGATGTAAGTTAAGATAAAGGAAATGAACCATGAAAGATTACGCAAAATATTGATATGAGAATGAGCTAATGAGTAGTTGATTCAGGAAGAGCCTACTTATGGCTAGATAAGAGGATACAAACAAATCAATAGATTGTGCAAGATAAACAGAGTGAACCAACATTGGGAATTCAATCTCACAGATATGACATCGTGTCCTTGAGAAATATTAAGATAGGAGTTGGGGTAGTTAAAGGAAATAAAAGAGAGTGCCACTGCGATGATAGTCAAAATATCAAGTTCAAAAGCAACCCTACAAGCACAAAGGCGTGGAGGTAAGTAACCACGGATAATTATAGGCGATGAGGGACATCAAATATTTCGTCGAGTATACGATGTAATAAGCTTGCGGCTTTGCAAGAGTCAGAGGGTCCTCCCTAAATACTACAATGAAAGACTAGTTGAGAAAGAAAGGAAGAAGGCTTCAACATAAGCTCACTGACCTAAGGAGGGAATGGTCTTATAACAACAGTCTCACAACAACATTGTATGCACTATATAAGAAAATGGCACCTACCGTGGCTAATGAACGGGAAGTAAAATCAAAAATGATATCCAAGAGCATACGAGTTGTATGGAATTCCAATATGCGTGGGCACTAAGATAAGGTAAGTATGCACAATAAAAGGGGGGAAAGACCAGGAAAAGTAAAAGCCTACGTTTAAAGAAAGCTAAGAAGGAACAAAAGGAATTATTCGGTTAATGATCTGAAGTTAGTTACGTTATGGACGCACTTAAGAGTTGGAGTTTTATACCTGCAGCATATACAGCACTGGAAGATTCCGGTATAAGTTAAAAGAAAGAATTGAGCCCCGGTCATAGATCGAATTGTTAAAGGATTATATCATGGATATTCCACAGCGCCCATGATAGGCTAAACATAATAACTCATACCATGAACCGCAGATCAGGAGATAGCTTAAGCCTACATAAAGGCTGATCAGAAGAAGGAGAAAACTAAAAAGTTACATCAACCAAGTAAATCAGGAATCTAATTATTGGACCCGGAAAATTATAGAAATCATGATTGAGCACATTACAGGGTCACTCTTAATGTCACAGGTACAAGAGGGATAGTACAATAACTATATTTTATAACGGCCCTATGATAAAGCCGGTTAGAAAGGTACCAGCCTCCTAAGAAGTCAGTACGAAGCTCCAACCAGATTGTGTATGCACCAGAGGTGCAAGTATTATAATATAGCTTCAATTTATGGACATGAATTATATCTATGTGGAAGGGAGGTAATGAAAGAGATAGAAGATATGGTGTGAGATTTTAAGGTAAGTAAGGTAAAGGTGAACAACGTACAAGATACTCAAAAGCAGAAGATCATGAATAGTCCATGCTTCGGATAGAAGGCTAGAAGCACTGGGATTCAATATCCAAGAATGATAGCAGCATCGTCAATAGCGTACCTTCCAGCCTATGGTTTCTAAGTACCGAGAGATCTAGTCAAGAGGGTAAAGAAGAGTTAGAGATGATGCGATGTCTCGCTTAATGTTCCAGAATAACATAAGGGAATCAACAGTGCAAGCAAGTTGAAGGAAGGTTGTGAGTAGTATAAATAAATAGGTAGAGGTAGCAAGCTAAAGTATAGTAAAGCGACAAGGTTTTATAACATGAGTAAGGATAAGAAAGGGTGAGTGAAAAGGTGATGAGAATGGATAAGTCCTCGGGATTAAGCCTATGCAAACAAGAGAGCTGACAATTTCTCTAAGTTATGGGAAGCTCAGTATAGCCTGAATGAACTCAAAGGAGTCTAAGACTAGTAGCATTAAAAGAAATGGAATGTTGCCTTGGTAATAGAATAAAGGTGTAATTGTGATAGATAAAGGATGACGTTTGGGCCTTCGATTGAGTAATGATTTGACGAAGAAAAGAAAGGGATCTCATGAATTGGACGCAAGGTGAATTGCATTGGGATTCTGTGAGATACGGTTATGAAAGCATGGTATCGCCCCAGGTGGATCAGCCTAATCTTTCCAGATGTTCCCCGATGAAACGTGAACCCTAGCGGCAGTGTTACATAAAAGATTAAGTTATTAGGGTTAGATTATAGATCGATATTGGTGAATCAACAATGGAGGGATAAAAGTTATAAAGTATGAGATGAGATTAGGCCGTCATTCTTAAGATGAATGGTAATGTGGAAGCACTAAAGGACATAGATTTATACATATTGGATAAGCAATGAAAGTAACTTGGAATTTGGTAGCAGACCTTAGTAACGAGAAATCGAGGTAAGAATTATGGTAAAGTCATCCGAATGGATAACCGGGTCTATGAAATAAGATATAGCAATATTTGTAAGTTCGACAAAATACCGAGCGAAGAACTTCAGTAATGGCTAAAAATTAGAGACAAAAGGAAAGAAGAGACGCACAAATGCACTTACAAGGTCAGAGTCGTCCAGGCTGCATGATACAAGGTAGCAACGGTTACAAGATTGGAAGGATTCTGACCATAAGTCGTGGTGTGAGAAAGAGGCTTAAATGGGGGGAATGCCCTGGCCTTTGGACTTATTCACTGAACAATTGCCTAGATGGCAAGAGGAGACTCAAGTATTTGTAAGAGCTATGGGTTATGAGAATGATAAGTGCATCAGTCAACATTCGATGATGAATGTTCCAAAGGGGGGGATGATGTTACATCCCGCATTTTTGTATGTTAAAGTTTCTTCGAAAGTTAATCGACGTAAGTTCGGGAATGGGATTATTTTGAGATTATAAGCATCATGCTATTTCAAACAAGTGATGAGTAAATTCGTGAACGTGAGAGGGGAAGCAAGTCAAAGAAAATGAATTTTCGTCCAAGTTTGACATGTTGGGATAAAATACGGCCCGAGCTAAAATACTCGGTATTTATGGACTAGTGCCATACAAGGTACCACATGACCATGATAGTAAGGTGTATAAGGTATGTGAAAAGACAGTAGTATTTTAAGTAAGTGGAAATAATTCTTAATTATGTGGGTAATTGGTTAATTATTGGTAATGGGATATTACCTAGTTAATTAATAATAGGTGGTGGATTAATTGAAGTCTTTGGATAAAGACTAATGCATATAAACGTGGAAGCCCTTTGAAATATATGAAGTGACTCAAAATTTGAAAGGAAAGGTGTCAATTTAAGTGTCGTACACATGACACATCCGTAGGATATCAAAAGTTTAGCCTTGTATATAAAAGTTCAAGTCCTAGATTCTCTTTTTCATTTTCTCAAAGAAACTAATATCACATTCATTGGTCCTAACGACGTTCACGATAAATTCAAGCTGCCAGATTATAGTTGGGGTCGCTGCAAGAAATTAGAATTAAAAACAGTTGTGAAAATTGGATAAGAGTGAGGTGCTTATGTTTTCTAAGCTATCAGACGAAATCCATAAAATTCATACGAGACTACGTAATGTTATAGCAACGGGATTTTGCGATAATCTTTCGCAAGAATATCATATGGATTTTTCCCTACTCCGATCTCGCAGATACGTGATTTGTTGCAATTGACATATATTAGAGGGATTTTCAAGAGAATCGGCCCAGGTATGTTAAGGCTAAACTCTTCCTTCATTTTGTATGATCTCGTAATTACACAACTTAGATAACGAGGTATAAAGAAAAAATTCATGTTCCGGAATTTACGTATATTTTTCCTAGTCTTGTAAGTATAATATTCAATTGAGTATTTCCTCCTTCCAGTCAAGAGAGCAGAGAGTCTATATATATAGTATTACAGTGTTTTCATTACCATCGAGCTATAATCGATGGGCAGGCTCCTATTGGGCAACCTCTGATCTGATGGTAAGTTATATACCAAGCTTACTGTGGACAAGCGCCTATGATCGAGCCCATTTGCCCAAGATACAGAGCCTAGTATGGCCGAGCGCCTATGAGTGAGCCTACTACAGCAAAGCATTTGTATATGTATATACCGTGCCTTATAAGGCCGGAAAACTATTTTACTTACTATATTGAGAGAGTTGAGTCAGTATCAGCAGGTGAGCATATCTTCATATTATCTTTGACTCCCATTTACTTCTAGTTATTATATTATAAGTTCAGTTTCTGCTTTCAATATATTGTCGTACATACTCGTTACATTATTTCATACTGACGTCCTTTTTCTAGGGGCGCTGCATTTCATGCTTGCAGGTTTGGACAGACAGGCAAGTAGACCTCCTCATTAAGTGTTGTCCGAGTTCAGCTTGATCGGTAAGCTCTATGTTTTTCGGAGTTGCCGAGTGCCGGTACCTCGGGATTTCTCCCTACACATTTACTTTTGAGACTACGAGGCGGTACCTTGGGAGTTTTCCTTGCATATGTACTTTTCGGACAAGGAGATGATATCTCGGGAGATCCCATATTCAGTATTTACTTTCGGGTCTACGAGATTGTATCTCGGGAGCGCCCCTATTGTTATCACATTGTGTTGTGTTGTTATTGCTTTGTGAATACTTTCTGTTAACTTCTCCGTTCTACTTCATTTTATTATATCATCTATCTTATTATTATATCCAAGTAGGGCCCATACCTGACCTCATCACTACTCTACCGAGGCTAGGCTTGGCACTTACTGGGTACCGTTATGGTGTACTCATGCTACTCTTCTGCACATGTTTTGTGTGCAGATCCAGGTGTTTCTTATCAGCCCCGCTACTAGTTGAGAGTGCTTGCTGCAGTACAGAGACTTCAAGGTACGTCTGCCGCATCCGCAGACCTCGAAGTCCCCCTCTATTCTTTCCTATGTGATTTACCTTCCGTACTTATTTTATTAGACTCTGTTGTATAGAGATACCAATTTCCTTCTGTAGATTGTGACTTATGATATTCCGGGTTTTGGGAATACTGTATATTACTAGAGTGTTGGTTATTGTACATGCCGAGCGGCATTGTTACCAGTTATTTAGTTATCTGTTGGAGTTAGTTATTATGCTTTACTTCCATTTTGTTGTTTCCGCATTTTGTTACGCTTACCTAGTCATAGAGACTAGGTTTCGTCACGACGTCTTACGGAGAGAGAATTGGGTTGTGACACCTTTGATCAAATGCCACACTTTCTGATAGTTTAGGCCATACTTTTTTGGGGTGGCTAAAGGCCTAGAATGTCGTAGTGATAGTCGATATATATGCAAGTTGATTAGGACAAAAATAAAAAGAGAAATACTCCAATATTGAACTCCAATATTCACACTTTAGTGCAAAATCAATAAACATCATCATTTTCACCATCTTTTAAAATATTCAGAGGATCTTGTGTAAATACCCATAACCTTATATCATCCTCAAAATCCTTGTGTAAATACCCATAACCAAACCATTTCATATATCATCCTCAAAATCCTTCACATATATTAATACTTCCTCTTAGGATATCCCATCGATAGGAGCTAAGAAAGCAAGCGAAAAGCTTCGGTGAATTGTAAGATTTTCCTAGTTCTCTAAGATAGAAAATATGGGGAAGAAGATCACCGCTGGTCAAGCTTCAACATCATAGAAGATATCTAAGAATAACAACCATAATAGTATTCATGAAAACAAGAAACAACTCAACAACTTGATCAAATTCTTGAAACCCAAAGTTTATATCACAAACTCTTCAAACTTCAAGAATCTTGTTCAGCAACTCACTGGCAAAGGATCAACAAGTCCTATGATCTCATCCCTATCACCTCCTGATCATCATCATCATGATCGTGATCAACGGTTGCAATTCATTGATCACAAATATCAAGAATATAGCAAGGAATGTGTTGGGAATAAGCCCTCTACAAAAATAATATTCAGGGTAATAAAAGCGGAATAATAACTTACTCTTTGTTGGTGTGTAGAAATGAAAGCTGAAGCTCTCCTTTTATATCCAAAGCCTCACTCTCTGAAACCTACTATATTTGATAATTTGAACACACTTTTTCCTTCTTTTTCTTCAATGTTAACAACTCAACAAAGTTGGCTGCCAAACCAAAGAAACTCTCAGCCAAATATTTTCCTTAGGCACATGACTATTACTTTGGCTTTTGAATGAGATGGACCCCATCAATCTCCCCCTCCAGTCTCATTCATCTAGAGGAGGTAGCACTGTATTCTAGTTTGAATGCATGCCGACAAGTTCTTTGCATAGCTCGAACTTGTCTCTTAGTACCATCTTAGTCAGCATATCCGAAGGATTCTCAATTGTATGAATCTTCTTGACCTATATAGATCCATCCACTATTCTTTCTCGAATTCATTGATATCTCATGTAGATATGCTTTGTCCTTGCATGATATATGGTGTTTTTGCTCAGGTCTATTATACTTTGACTGTCACAATAGACAACATACTTGTTTTGATGTAGTCCAAGCTCTCAAAAGGTAACCGTTTCAGCCAAACCATCTCCTTGCCAGCTTCAATAATGGCAATATACTCACCTTCAATTGTACAGAGTGCAACACACTTCTGCAACTTCAACTCCCATGATATAGCTCCCCCTAAAAATGTGAACAAGTATCCTGTAGTAGATTTATGATTATCAAGATCACATGCCATATCAACATTCGTGTAGCCTTTCAAGATTGGATCAGATCCTCCAAAACACAAGCAATCTCCTACAGTACCTCTTCGGTACCTGAGTATCCACTTGACTGCTTCCCAAAAGTTCTTTTTCAGGATTTTCAAGGAATCTTCTAACAACGCCAACTGCATGAGCAATATCAGGTCTGGTGTATACTATTGCATACATCAAGCTTCCGACTGCTAAAGAATAAGGAACTCTAGCCATGTTCCCTTTCTCCTCCACTGTTGTAGGACACATCTTCTTGCTCAGCATCATATGACTAGTAGGAGGTGTGCTGACTGTCTTAGCACTTTTCATGTTGAAGCATTCCAGTACTCGTTCAATGTACTTGTACTAAGATAGCCACAACATTCTGCTTGTTCGCTCTCGAACTATTTTCATTCCTAGAATTTGTTGTGTTGGGCCCAAGTCCTTCATATCAAATGACTTGGACAAATCTCTCTTCAATTTTGCAATCAACTCCTTGTCTTATCCTACAATCAACATCTCATCCACATATAACAATAATATAATAAAGTTATTATTAGAAAATCTTTTGAAGTATACAAATGGATCAGAATAGGTCTTTATGTATGTTTGAATTTTCATGAATGATTCAAACTTCATGTACCACTGCCTTGGTGCCTGCTTCAATCCATAAAGACTCTTATTCAATTTGCACATCATGTGTTTCTTTCTAGCTACTTCAAATCCTTCTGGCTACTCCATGTAAATCTCTTCTTCCAAATCCCCATGAAGAAATGAAGTTTTCATATTCAACTGCTCCACTTCAAGATCTAGGCTAGCTGCATAGCTCACAATTATTCGAATAGAAGTCATTTTGACAACATGTGAGAAACTTTCATCAAAATCAATACATTTCTTGTACTCGAAACCTTTAACCACCAATCGAGTTTTGTGTCTGACCAACTTGCCATTTCCATCTTTCTTGAGTTTAAAGACCCCCTTACATTTGAGTGGTCTTTTACCCTTTGGAAGTTCAACCATCTTGTACATGCCATTTTTCTGTAGAGATTCCATCTCTTCTTGCATGGCTTTCATCCACTAGTTCTTTTCTGGATGGGACAGCACCCCTTTAAGACTTTCTGGCTCCCCTTCATCACTGATGAGGACATATTATTTGGAAGGGTACCTGTATGACTCTACCCTTGTTCTTCTTCCTGAGCAGGGTAATCCACTTGCTCAACATCATCATCAAGTTGCCTTCCCCTGCTCAATAGCCTCATCAGGTTGCTCCCCGTGCTCGACAACCTTGTTGGTCCTACTTTCTGCATTCGTGGGATTGTTAGAAGAAGAAAGAATAGTAACAAGGTTAGGAATTATACAATTCATGGCCTTCTCTGACATATATCAACAACAGTTCCAACTTCACTTTCTCGGAAGACTACATCTCTGCTTCTGATGACCTTCTTCTTTATAGGATCCCACAATTTATATTCGAACTCTTCATCTCCATATCCAATGAATATGCACGTACCGGATTTATCATCCAGCTTTGTTCTCTGCTCCTTTGGTACATGTGCAAAAGCTCTACAACCAAACACCTTCAGATGCGAGTAGGACACCTCCTTGTTGGCCCAAACTCTCTCTAGGATGTCAAATGCCAAGGGAATTGATGAACTCATATTGATCAGGTAACAGGCTGTCTGAACTGCTTTACCATAGAATGACTTAGGAAGTTTAGCTATTCTGAGCATGCTTCTTACCATCTCAACAATGGTGCGCTTCATCATCTCGGCTACGTCATTGTGCTATGGGGTTCCAACAACTGTATTTTCATGTATTATCCCATGAATTGAACAATACTCTTCAAATTCCCTTGAAGTGTACTCACCTCCATTGTCACTTTGGAAATGCTTTAGCTTTCGATCCATCCCCCTTTCCATTAGAGCATGGAACTTCTGGAAAACTTGAAACACCTGATCTTTAGTTTTCAAAATATAAACCCATAATTTTCATGAAGCATCATCAATAAAAGTAACATAATATTTGTTACCGCCCATTGATTCAATTTCTATTAGACCACAAACATCAAAATATACCAAATCAAATATATTCAATTTTCTT
>AWOL01S0009178.1:42071-65786 GCA_000715115.1 Nicotiana otophora | reverse complement strand
ATTTCTACGCATTTTCTCTACAATTCCAGCATTTAGCATTTTCATCACTGCAGAGTTTGACAACAATAATATGAACCAGCAGCCCCAAACTCAAACACTGCCTCCAGTCTAATTAAGCGTTGCTGAAGGGTAAAGTTGCTGCCATGTGATCATGAGATCACGGGTTCGAGTCATGGAAACAGTCTCTTGCAGAAATGTAGGATAAGGCTGCGTACAATAGACCTTTGTAGTTCGGTCCTTCCTCGGACCCCGCGCCAGGGGCGGCTCAATAAATATGGAGGTCTAAAGCAAAATTTCAATAAGATTACATATGAATTTTTTCTTTTACATAAAAGAAAAAATTCATATATAATTTCATTTAAATTCTATATTTCTAGTTTTTCATATGCAAAGTTATTAGTAATTTTATCTAATCCATTTAATTTCTCTTGAGATATACACGTTATGGGACTGTATTAAGGTTTTAACCTTTTTTGAGTTATGAATTAATAATCGAATTCTTTCTCAATTTATGGTCTAGAGAGTGATTCCCAAAAAGACATTGTTTCTCAATTTATGATCAACAATTTAATCCTACTTTTTTTACTATGCAAATTTGTACTTTCTCATTTAAAACACTATATATTCTTCTAAAAATAAATTAATATATAACCTATTAGAAATATTTGGGGCCCCAAAATTTATGAGGCCCAAAGCAGGTGCTTTAACAACGCGGCCTTACCCTTGGGCCGGCACTGCCCCGCACATATATAACGTAAGCTTAGTGCACCGGGCTATTGTGAGTTGTCAATTGTTGTTGTTATTCTAAATTTGTCATAAGTCACTTGTTCTTTAATTATTTTATTTATCTTACCCGTTGTTTATTAGTAGTAAGTATTTTTCTTGAGTGCAGAAAGAAAAAGATCTGTGAATTCGGAACTCCAACAACAAGTCAGTAGCGATATAGTACAAAAAAGGAATCTCTATACAAATAGCCAATTAGATTCACTATTTACTTTTTTTTAATCGATATGCATAATTATGTACATATTATATATTATGAATAATACATATACTATATGTATGCTATTTTGGTTAATTCTTCCGAAAAGATGTGTTCATTTCTCTTTCCAACTTACAAATTATGTAATTTTTGCATGTGTTCTTTTTTTTTTTGCCTGGTTCATCTAGTATACCATATAGAATAGAGTCAGTGATTGGTTTAAATTTTAGTGGGGTNTTTTTTTTTGGCCTGGTTCATCTAGTATACCATATAGAATAGAGTCAGTGATTGGTTTAAATTTTAGTGGGGTATGCTGCACATTTGACAATTTGACATTATATTGTATCAATAGTGTTCAAGAAAATAAAACGAAGATAACGTCGAATCCTTTGTATTTTCTGTAAACACACGGTCGTAGAATATAATTAAAAATAGAGTTCAAATAACCTTCTAACTACTACTATTTTCTCATTTTTATAATTTAAGTACCAGAAGTTTATAAATTATTTGGAAACTTACCTGTAATAAAGTTACCGACCGCGAGAGAAAAGTTTACGCTGTCAATTATATTATTTTAAACTCTATCACTTTTAGTCCTTCACAAGATTATATTTTCGCAAGGTGTGGCTCGCGGCATGCAGTTTGGTATTCCTATGCTTACCATTCAAAGTTTTCTTAAATATAACATGTAAATTAAAATTAGGTACAGGGGAGCCATTTCGCGATTCTAACCAAAAAATTTTTAATTAGTAATTTTTACATATTGAAATAATATCTTAAGACAAATACTAGATTTAAAATAAAATTATTGAGTTCAACCGAACTTATAATCTAAATTATAGCTTCGCCCCTACTCTTAGGTGAAATTTACGATCTTGATTTCAGGGAAGATTTTCTAACCATGTTATATATACGATGGTTTGCAATGGGCATACATGGGACAAGGAAGACCATCCCTCCTTCCCTTTAAGCCAATATTAGTGGTGGCAAAATAATTAAAAGAAAACCCATATTATCCACTCTAAAATAGGTTGAATAATGAACTTTTTAAAAACGGATCAAATATGGATAAGAACCATATTATCCATTTAGAATATGGATAACCAATGGATAACTAATGTGTTTAACTTTTATATTTGTAAGATCTCAAATTGGGGGTTCCTCAAGTTTGAGAGACTATGAATTCTCCCAAAAGTGATCATATTTAAGAAGCCATGAATAATATGAATACCCATACTATCCACCGATTAACCAATTATTTATCCGTATTAAATATGAGTCAGGTCGAATAATATATCCATTTTTTCATTACCCGTTTTTGACTCGTCCCATATCCGACCCAACCCAACCCGTTTGTGTCACGACCCGATTTCTAACCAAGTCGTAACCGACACTCGGTGCCTTAACATGACCGAGCGAACCATTTATGGCTTTTTATTCTGTTCTATTTATGTTATGCAATACATCTCAACACAATTCGATATGGTTTAAAGTAAATTCTTTTCTGTAACGACCCGACAGGTCGTTTTGAGAATCTGCACTTCGCTCGGAGTTTTGAGAGCTCGAGTATCTCCGCATGATGTGTTTTGACTTGCGTAAATTGCCGGTGTTGGTTTTCAAGTTATCCGGAATCGATTTGGAAGGATGAACTTCAAGATTCAAGCTCTAAGTTGGAAGAATTGACTAAGGTTGGATTTTTGGGTCAATGATCTCGGAATCGGGATTTGAAGGTTCCAGCAGGTTCGTATGATGATTTCGGACTTGGGCGTATGTTCGGATTGGGTTTTGGATAACCCCGGGAGCATTTTGGCGCCTACTGTGGAAGTTAGTATTTTGGAAGAAATTTATCACATTTGGGTTGAAGTGCATTTCAATGTTATCAATGTCCGTTTGGGATTTCGAGTCTGAGAATGGCTCCATATGGTGATTCTGGTATTAGGAGCTCTTCCGAAAATGGATTTGGAGGTCCGTCGGTCATTTTGGAATCGTTTGGCAAAAGTTAACATTTGAAGGTTTTTGAGAAGTTTGACCGAAAGTGAACTTTTTGATATCGGGGTCGGAATCCGATTTCGAAAGTTGGAGCAAGTCCGTAATGTCAAATATGACTGGTATGCAAAATTTGAGGTCAATCGGACGCGATTTGGTGGGCTTAGGCATCGGTTATGGACGTTTGAAGCTTCAAGTTCATTGAATTCGAATTGAGGTGTGATTCGTCGTTCCGATGTTGTTTTGTGTGTTTTGAGGCCTCGAGTAAGTCCGTGTTATGTTATGGGACTTGTTAGTATGTTTGGACGGGGTCTCGGGGGCCTCGGGTGTGTTCCGGGTGGGCTACGAGACATTTTCCTCCTATTTTGAACTGCTGAATCTGTCATCTGGTTTTCCTTCATCCCGTTCGTGTCCTTGCACTTGCGTTCGCGTGGTGTTATTTTGGGGGGTGGAATATTTCCTCTTCGCATTCGCAGCTACCCTCTCGCGTTTGCGAAGTTCTGCCACCTCCTTCTTCGCGTTCGCATTCCATATGTCGCGTTTGCGAAGTGCAAACTAGGCCCCGAGCACTGGTGATCATTTTCCTCTTTGCGTTCGCGTATCCCTTACGCGTTCGCATAAGTCCTGTACCTTGTTCATCGCGTTCACGTCCCGTTTCTCGCGTTTGCCAAGGGTATTCTGGGCAGCTTTTATTTTCTTCTTCGCGAACGCGATAGTTCTTCCGCATTCGCGATGCATAAAAGACCTGGGCCCGGGGGTCGATTTTTAGACTTTGTTAAATATTGAGACTTTATGATTCAGAATAGTCTCTTATGAGTTTTATTTATGCTTTGAAGTTATTTTGAATAGATTTGAGCTGCCCGGAGGTCATATCACCCGAGGAGTTCATTTTGAGTATCGGTTTGCCTTCTTTGAGGTAAGTGTTTGGCTAACTTTGTTGAGGGAATTTTTACTACTATTTGAAATTGTTTGCTACATGCGGGGGTGATACATATATGAGGTGACTAGCATATATGCATGTGCCAGGGTAACCATGCTCGGGGGTAAAATATGTTATAAACTGTGTCTTGTAGAATCACTTGATCTTCTTGCCTCATGCCTTACTTGGCTCCTAGATACTAAGAACATAGTATGAAATGTTAGAAACTAAGACTTATCTTATTATAACTTGATCAAATTTGATGGAAATTCTGAGAATACATTGGTGTGTTTAATTCGGTCATCAATATGCATAATCATTAATACATTCGTACGACCGATAATCTTGAGATACTAGATTCTATACTTGTGTTGTAGATCATTTGTGAAATTTGTTGGAATACTTGAATAAAAAGGTACTTGTGGGTTATTGAACTATTACTGGCTTGGAGAGTTGTGATTGGGATTCATTTGAAATATTCGTTAAAACACTCCTATTGACGTTATTTATGTTTCCTACCTTGTTTGTCATTGATATATATAATTGGCGAGGAAGAGATAAATGCACGAAGGATGTTGCCACGTCGTTGAATTTGATGTCTTGGGTATATTTCTCACATTACGAAAGTTTTGATGTGATCATTGTGATTTATTGGCTTTCGCTCTCAGGAAAGGATTGGGTGACATTTTAATACCTGTTGAATTGTGTTTTCTTTTAGTACTCCGTTATTGCTTTGTATAATCGTTTTGTGTGCTCAACTCTGTTGTACTGTAGTATAGTTTTATTGTTAGTTACATTATAGGTTTTATTAATGAGCATCTTTTAACCAAAGCCTCGTCACTACTTCGACGAGGTTAGACAAGATACTTACTCAGTACATGGGGTCGGTAGTACTGATACTACACTTCTGCACATTGTGTGCATATATTGGTTGTTGTTGTTGTTGTGTTCTATCGTTGCCGGGATTGAAGATGTACATGCGTTCCTGTTGTAGCTGCCCCTTGTTCATGGTAACCCTAGATTTATAAAAACTCAGTTTATGTACTTTTCAAACAGATGATGTATTTACTTCATATCAGTTTGTAAATTCTATTCTTAGAAGCTCATGATTTGTACTACCAGTCCTTGGGAATGTATAAGACTTAGATAACTCCTTTGTTAAATTGTGTTATTAAATTAACTGAAAATGGGAAATTGTTAATTGGCTTTCCTAGCGGGATGGGTTAGGTGCCATGACGACTAGTGAATTCCGGGTCGTGACAGGTGGTATCAGAGCTCTAGGTTCATAGGTTCTACGAGTCATGAGCAAGTGTCGAGTAGAGTCTTGCAGATCGGTATGATGACGTCCATACCTATCTTCGAGAGGCTGCAGGGCATTTAGGATAAACTTCCCATCCTTCTTTCCTTGGAGCGTAACATTTTGAATTCCTTCCATGCATTCGTTTGCGCATGCGAGCGCTCGGTATCGGCGGAGCATCGACGACTTGTGAGTCCCTAGATGAGATGTTAGATATGATTCATGTGTGATAATGATGGGTTAGTCTGGAGTACTTGAGGTCGGGTTGTGACTGTGGTTTGAGCACAAAGATATCGGTTGTGTGAGCATGTACTTTTCGGCTTATACGTCCGGTAGTGTCCCGATGAGTGGAGATGTGGAAGGCGAATGGTTGGGTGACTAAATAACGAGTAGGAAGTGGCGGCAGACTATATTCGGGTGATTGAATGTGACGAAAGGAGTCTGCTTGAGGTGTAAAAAGGGGTAATGGGCATTGGTTTCTGTCTTGATGTGGCGTATAGTCTTGAGTTATGAGTGTATTGAAAGGCTTTCGTGTTGTTTAATTGTGAAAAGGATTTGACTCTCATGCCTTATTGATGAGTTTAGACTCAGTGTAAAGACCCGGCCGGTCGTTTTGAGTATTATAACCCCACTCCCCCATTTACTGCTCAATTTATGCTCTATAGTTATTTTATGACTTATCGGGTTAGTTGGTTCGGGTCCGACGGGGATTCTGAGTGAAATGAGACACTTAGTCTCATAATTGAAAATTTAAGTTAGAAAAGTGGAGCGGATATGGACCTATGTGTAAATGACCTTGGATTTGAATTTTTATGATTCCAATAGCTCTATATGGTGATTTTGGACTTAGGAGCGTGTCCGGAATATTATTTGGGGGTCCGTAGAGGAATTAGGCAGAAAATGCCGAAAGTTTATTTTTTGGAAGTTTGACCAGGGGTTGACTCTTTGATATCGGGGTCGGAATCCGATTCTGAAAATTGGAATAACTCTATTATGTCATTTATGACTTGTGTTCAAAATTTGAGGTCAATTGGACATGATTTGATAGGTTCCAGAGTCGTTTGTAGAAATTAGAAATTTCATAGTTCATTGGGCTTGAATTGGGGTGTAATTCATAGTTTTAGCGTTTGTTTTAGGTTATTTGAGGGTTCGACTAAGTTCGTACGATGTTTTAAGACTTGTTGGTATATCTGGTTGATGTCCTGAGGGGCTCGGCTGAGTTTTGGATGGTTAACGGATCATTTGTGGCCTTGGTGAGATTACTGCTATCTGTTGCTGCATTTTTTGGATTTTCTCTTTCGCGTTCGCGGAGAGGAATTTCAGGAAGGCATGATATACTCTTCGCACTCGCGAGGGGGTCTCGCGTTCGCGAAGAGGAGCTGGGTTGTGCGTCGCGTTCGCGTTTACGGCATCGCGTTCGTGAAGGAAAACATAATGGGCATGGGTATTTGCCTTCGCGTTCGCGAAAGGGAGCTCACGTTCGTGAAGGGGAGCTCGCATTCGCGAAGAAGGGCTCCATAAAGCATCGCGTTCGCGAGCAGTGTCTCGCGTTCACGAAGAGCGAATGTTTGGAAGCATATTTTGTGCTTCCCGAATGCGAGGTACCTGTAGCGTTCGCGAAGAAGAGAGGTCTGGACAGAGAGTTTAGGTTCTGAAAATGGGACGGATTGGAGCTCGGGAAGAGGCGATTTTCGAGAGTTTTTTAAGAAAAACAACGGGGTAAGTGTTCTTAACTCAATATTGGTTAAATTACGTGAATCCATGGTTGTTTCAATCATATAATTGGTAACGACCCAACCGGTCGTTTTGACTTTTAGAACCCCGTTCCCCTAAATAAAACTTCCCGTATGTGCTTTAAATTATTTATCACTTGTGGAGATGGTTGGTTCGGGATTTGGAAGTATTTGGGTTGAAATCGGAACACTTGGTTCCTTAAGTTGGCTTTCAAAGGCCAAGTTTGACTTTGGTCAATATTTTGAGCAAACAGATTCGGATCAGTGTTTTGAGAGTTTCGGTAGGTCCGTATCGTGATTTGGGACTTAGGCGTATACCCGGAATCAGATTCCGAGGTCCCTAACCCGGAATATGGAATTGTGATGAAAAATTAAAATGTTTAAAGTTCAAATAGTGACCGGATGTCTAATTATGTGAAAACAACCCCGGAATAGAATTTTGATGATTCCAACAGCTCTGTATGGTGATTTTGGACTTAGGAGCGTGTTCAGAATTTTATTTGAAAGTCCGTAGTTAAATTAGGCTTGAAATGGCTAAAACCAAGAATTTAAGTTTGAAAGATTGACCGAGGAGTTGACCTTTCGATACCGGAGTTGGAACCCACTTCCGAAAATTTTCATAGCTCCATTATGTCATTTATGACTTATGTGTAAAATTTGAGGTCAATCGGAGTTGATTTGATAGGTTTCGACATCGAATGTAGAAGTTAGAAATTTCAAGTTTCATTAAACTTTAATGGGAGCATAATTCATGGTTTTAGCGTCGTTTTATGTGATTTGAGGTTTCAAATAAGTTCGTATGATGTTTTAGGACTTGTTGGTATATTTGGTTGAGGTCCCGAGGGCTTCGGGTGAGTTTCGGATGGTTAACGGATCAAAAGTTAGACTTAAAACAACTGATGCAAATTTTCCTTTATGCTGGAAATGCTGGCCCAAAATCGAGGCCCAAGATCGAGGCCCAAAATCAAGCTCCCAAAGGAAATCGAGCTCCTAAGATCGAGGCCGAGGATCGAGCTCCCAAGATCGAGGCCGGGGATCGATGCATAGGATCGAGGCATAAGATCGAGGCTGTGGATCGAGGCTGAGGATCGAGGCTGTGAGGCGAGGCTGATGATCGAGGCTAAGGATCGAGGCTGTGGATCGAGGCTGAGAATCGAGGCTGTGGATCGAGGCTGAGGATCGAGGTTGTGGATCGAGGCTGTGGATCGAGGTTGAGGATCGAGGCTGTGGATCGAGGCTAAGGATCGAGGCTAAGGATCGAAGCTGCCTGGGCAGAATTATAAAAGAGGACATTCGTCCTATTTACCATTTTTAACAAATTGGAGTTTGAGCAGAGGCGATTTTTGATAGATTTTCAAGGAAAAGACATTGGGGTAAGTGATTCTAACTTGGATTTGGTCTATAAACATAAATATATCATTGTTTTCACCATTTAATTAGTGCTTTGAGATTGAGATTTGGAAAACTTTAGAAATCTCATAGAAACGAATTTTTGAGATTTCGGTATTGATTCAGAGTCGGATTTGAGTAAAACTGGTATGGTTGGACTCGTAATTGAATGGGTTGTCAGATTTCATAACTTTTGCTGGAATCTGAGATGTGGGCCCCACAGACAAAGTTTTAATTAATTTCGCGATTTTTATTAAAAATATAGTATTTTCTTATAGAATTGATTCCTATAAGTTTTAGTGATTGTATCGAATTATTTTGGCTAGATTCGAACCAGACAGAGTTGGATAATCGTGGAAAAAGGCCTTGTAGTGGATTAAATTGGAGCAAGACGAGGTAAGTCTCTTGTCTAATCTTGTGAGGGGGAAATTACCGCATAGGGATTAAATTGAATAATTATTGCTAATTGTGGGGGGCTACGTACGCACGAGGTGACGAGAGTCCGTGCGTAGCTACTATTAATGCTAAAGTCCGGGTAGTTTAGGACTCAAAGCATGAATTACTTGTGTAAATTGTATTCTTTATTTAATTAACAATAATTGATATATATATATGAATATATTGTGAATTTTCAGATAAAGATATTAAAGGATGGAAACCTTATATGCTTGATTTTCTGTTTAAATTAATTAATTGTTAAAAGAAATTGTTCTTCCTCCCGAATTTGTCTTACAATAAATATACTCTCCTTCCGAAGGCACATAAGAAAATATCCTCCTTTCTTGTGGAGCGGGCCGAACGCCTCGGCAGGATAGATGCATCTATGGATCGTGCCGCACGCCCCTCAGCAGTGTACATGAAACTTTGGATCGGGCCGTACGACGTCGACAGAAATCGTGCTTAACAATAATAATAATAATTACACGATACTTGGACAGTTTATTAGAACTTGTAAAGCTATTTGATAAATGGAAAATTTATTGAAATTAAATTGCAGCTTGTAAAGCTATTTGATAAATTGAAAATTTATTCACAATTGAATTGCAGCATGTAAAGTTATTTGATAAAATGGAATTTTTATTGAAATTGAAGGATTTAATTAATAGATTAGAAATTGTTGCATTTGAAAGAATTTGATTGATAAATTGGAAATTTATTGGAATTGAAGAAATTTAATTACTTCTGCTGGTTCAATAAAATTATTGTTAACTCTGTGAATCACGTTGATATAAATATTTCTATTATCATGATTATTTAATATTATTGACCCATAGTGAGTGTCAATGTCGGCTATCTCGTCTGTACCACTTCGAGATTAGGCTTTATACTTACTGGGTACACGTTGTTTTCGTACTCATACTGCACTTGCTGCATATTTTATTGTGCAGGTACATATATATATAGCGGCCTTGTGGGCGCAGAGGTGTGGTTAATAATTGTGGGGACATAGGTGAGCTGCATTCTATATTACGATCCGCAGCTAACAGAGTCTCCTTCAGAGTTATTATATTTTTCTATCTAATTTGTATTCTAGACAGATACTGTATTTTATTTTAATTCCCTAGTAAATGCTCATGCACGTGTGACACCGGGTTTTGGGAATGGTTGTGAGTTGTTTAGAAATTTAGTTGCTTCAAATATTTATCATTGACTCTATGAGTTTTATTTTTATTATTTCATTGAAGAAATTTTGATTTTAAATCCATTAAAATTGGTAATTAAGCTAAGTATGTGTTGTTGGCTTGCCTGACAGCGGTGTCCGGCGCCATCACGACCTTTAATGAATTTTGGGTCGTGACAACATGGTATCAGAGCACTAGGTTCATGTAGGTCTCACGAGGCATGAGCAAGTCTAGTAGAGTCTTGCGGATCGGTACGGAGACGTCTGTGCTTATCTTCGAGAGGCTATAGGGCTGTTAGGAATACTTCCCTTTTTGATTCCTCATCGTCTGATTCGATTCCTTTGAGGCTTATGCCTACATTTCCTTCATATTCAATCTTATGCGACGTGAAGCGCTTGTTATACATTGAGGATCGAGGAAAATTTTAACGGTACTACAGATGTAGTACAGGATACTTCTCCTTGTATAATTAATTGGGCTATTGTCATCGCCTTGAGAAAGGCCGCTCTGTCATTTCAAATTAAGTATCAGTACTAGCTAAAGTTTTGAGATTTGGCATTGATTGTTACGACGATTCGTGCGTTATTATCGCACAGTGTTTATGAAATGAAACAAAAATGCTCGTCTATGTGTTAGGGCAGTAAACGACTTGAAAAAAGGTTTTCTCAGTACATGATTCAGAGGTTCCATGTTTTAATTCCAGCGGAGAAAAGGCAATCGGACTATGAATGTTCAGGTTTGGGGTTGATGGAGTAACAAAGCTTGATATTTTCGATTGTGGTAGAGTTCTCAATTTTGATGTGGTGTCATCGCCTTGTACAATGCGTTAAGGTTCACCAGTATTATGGTTTTCTTCAACTCGCCTTCACGATGGGGTGTTAGGAATTGGTATAGGGGAAGTAGTCGTTAGATATCGCGGTGTGCAGTAATTCAGGATCGAAGCAGCGTTTCTAGTATTGATGTCTCGAGAAGGATGATCGTCAGAAAGGATTAAAGCTGGCAACAAGCTATTGGTTCAAGTGTTACAGAGACGGATTTTGAGTTGAGGCAACAACTGGGCAGCGAAGGATGAGGAAGGACATGTGGAAGGTGCCTTGTGGTGGTTAGGTTCCGAAAAGGCCAAGTGTAAGCAAACAGAAGCACAATAGTTGCTTAAAGGAGATGGTTGACCAAAGTGGGAGAGTGGCAAGGTAGCACATGGGTTACGTGGTAGGATGATTACATGTCTTGAGGAACGTTTGGAGTTATTTGGGATGTAAAATGGATAGTGCGTAGGTCTACGGACTTAAGTTGTAATATTAGCTGCTATATTGAGGAAGATTGGATAGAACAAGAGGGAATTGCTTGATATGAAGAATGATACAACATGACTTTGGATTGTAATGTATTGTCGCACCTCTAGTTGACGTCCATGAGGAGTGAACGGACAGGTGCAGCTGGTGAATGAGCTCGGACTCAGGGTGATCTACTAATTTCGTAGTAATTGCACCCAATGCAGCGGCATTGCAATATGTCGGCATGTAATTTCCACATGTAGGTTATCTCTTGTGAGCAGGTTAGCGGTCACGTGGTGTTGATGAAGCTTCTGCGAAGAATATTACTGGCTAACCGGTAAGAGATTTAATATGTAATATGGCTAATGGTTCGGAGTGTTTATTAAAGGTTAATAGAAGAATTTCGAGAAATTTGGCAAGTTGCATGTGCAGGATCATGCCGACGATGAAGAAAGAATCTCGGTGGATTCCAGAATTTTATGATTTGTAGCTTCAAGTTAAGTGGGAGAGCCCCACTTTCTATGATTGGATTGTGTTGTGTCAACTTGTGCGGTTTCTGGTTATCGGTGTATTGGTGGGTCATTACGACTAAGGAAAGAAAATATCGGTGGTAATTTGAGCGAAGGATTTGGGGAATCTGTGCCATATTTGTCCTTAAAAATCCATATTCAGGTTTGTTGGAAGACTCAGAGTTTATGCTTCATGTAGATATAATACACAGGGAGAGTGAGACAGTCAGGTGTTTCCTTGAGAAAGTGTCCATGTGCTAGCAGGGCCTTGGAGTTGATCATGTATGGGAACAAGTCAGAGCAAGTGACTCTCAATAACGGTCCTAGTGGATTCAAAAATGTAAAGTGTGGTATCTAATGATCTCGAGTCTATAGTATGGTTGAGTATCGAGATTTTGCAGCAGATTATGAAACGAGGCTTGGAGTACCCTGCGTTATCTTCAGGTTGTGGTGTAGCATTAGAGAAATGGAAGAAAATAATTTCGAATTCATAAAAGAAATATCAGAATGGGTGTACCAGTTGAAGATGTAAAAAGTGTGCACAAGAAGGGATACGAGATAATTAGTGGGTTTTGAAATAGAGTGGCCTCGTGAAATAAGGTCACTTGGGATGGGTGCGGATTTGAGTTCATGATGTAATGAATGGAGCTATTATTATTTCTAAGGAAAGTTGAGAGTAAATTGAAAAAAAACGGATCGGTTAACAATGGTTGAATCGGCACGATGGTGGCAATGATCAGTTCCTTCATCGCATTGAATTATGCATGTGATTTGTGGTGGTACGTGCGAGGCTTGACGGCTGCCGTAATTGATTTTGTTTGGAGAAATTCAAGTATTATGACATGTTATGTGTAGAGGGATCCCAGAAGAGTTATGGTGGTTTAGACCACTATTTGAGGCCGGTATTTTCTACGGATATGGGAATTCAGTCACGTGTTGCAATGGTTCTCTTGAAATGAGTTAAGAAGAAGGTTTCTATATGATGAAGTGTTTACCCTATTAGTGGTTTGGGATTTATGATGAAATTCTTGTACTCCTGCACATTGGCGAGGTTAAGTGCACTAAGTTGCATGGGATTCAAAAGTTGAAGATTTAAGATTTCGGTTCGGTGTTGACAAGGATGTCATGAGCTCGGATAAGCAGAAAAGGGATTTAGATGTTTAAAGTAAGATGGTATTGTTTTTGGCATCATCTAAGTTCGATGTCAGGTGTCAGAGACCTTGTGTATTGATTTGTGGATTCTTGATATGCTTTACAACATTTGTGTAACCGGTAGCATGGATGTGCAGACTTGTTACCTGGTGTGGAAGGTCGTGTGAGCGTGTCTCACGGAAAGATTGTGTAAGAATGACATGTAGTCACTTGATTGAGTGAATATTGAAACCAAGTATGAAGATTGTGGTAATACCGCTGATTCGGGAATTTATGCCTGGAGGGCGCTTGGTTTATTTGGTTGTGGACTGTGGAAGTTTGTTCCGATTATGACGGCTATTCTTGTGTGTTAGGGGAAAAAGGGTTATTATGGATCCTTGAAAGATTATTAGCCTAGTACGGTGCGATCAGAATCGGCTTGAGGTCTGTGGATGGATTTAAATATGAATACATGCTCTATATCAGGCCGGATGTGTTCATTTCAGCATAAAAGCTCCCTATGGAGGAGTATTCAGATGTTGGATGTCGTTTTATCGTCGGTTATTTCATGTATTACTATATTGTGCCGTGTTTGTTATGAAACAGCTTGATAAATTTCTTATGTGATGAGGTTCCGCGTAGCGATGGTGTTATGTGAGTAGGATGGCTCTCGAGATTCAGATCATATATCGTACCTAAGTTGTGCTTGAGTTTTTAGCGTATGGCGCTATCGGTCCCTCCAGGGATGATATTATGCACTGAGCGTGCTTGTGTCTGATATTCAGATATTTTATAGTAATGAGCATTTTAGCTCGGTAATTATGTTCTTATAGATTTGTTTTGTGCGGATCGGGTGGCACGCCGCCACGGGTATCATGTGTGGATCGGGTTGCATGCCGCAACGGTATCATGTGTGGATCGGGTTGCATACCGCAACAGTGTGATGTTGAGTATTTTCCCCGATATTCTATTTTGTGTGTTTGTGTCCCATTTTCTGAGGAAGGTTCATGACACCTTTTCAGTTGTCTAATTAGTCACGTGGGTTGAGTAATCCTTTCCAGAGTTCGTTTTTCTTATGTATCGCAATCGAGTCCGTAACTTATTAGCTAATTGTGGCGTCATATGAGGCTTTTTGATCATGTTTGAGGTGGTTTATTGCCTCAGCAGCTTATACTTGGTGAGACGAGATTATTGAATTTGGGATCAGTGCGATCAGATTATATGGAGTGTAATAAAGAACAAATATTATTATTTGGTTATAATGAGGAAATGGTTCTTGTCAGAAGGAGAAACTCAATAATTGTTGACTCGGTAGTTGATTATGAATTTCTACACATTTCTTCGATAGTGGAAGCATTTCAAGAGTTGAAACAGGACTTATATGTATCATGAGGTGCGTTGTGAACATCAGATTCGTGGAATTTTGGCTATTGTTTTCGGAGGATGTTATTATAGTCATGTGAATGATGCGGTGCATGGTCTAAATTCAACAAAGGTATACAATCCTGTATTGGTGCATCGTGTAGTGATTGATACGACATTCATAGGTTGGAAACAAGCATGGTGGAGAATTCTGGATGTTAGAATTGGGCTCTAAGGCTTATTTGCCTAAATAAAGGGGAGAATTTTTAGATTGGCTCGAGTTAATGTGCTCAACTGGGTGTGGTAGCACGGGTAGGTGCACGAGGTGTTAAACAATGATTTTGGATAACTCCGGCACACTCCTTAGCACGTTTGAGGACGAACGTATATTAAGTGGGAGAGAATTTAATGACCCAACCGGTCGTTTTGACTTTTAGAACCCCGTTCCCCTAAATAAAACTTCCCGTATGTGCTTTAAATTATTTGTGCCTTGTGGGGATGGTTGGTTCGGGACTTGGAATTTTTTGGGTTGAAATCGGAATACTTGGTTCCTTAAGTTGGCTTTAAAAGGCCAAGTTTGACTTTAGTTAATATTTTTAGCAAACAGATTCGGATCAGTGTTTTGAAAGTTTTGGTAGGTCCGTATCGTGATTTGGGACTTGGGCATATATCCGAAATCAAATTCCGAGGTCCCTAACCCGAGATATGGAATTTTGATAAACAATTAAAATGTTTAAGTTCAAATAGTGACCGGATGTCTAATTATGTGGAAACAACCCCGGAATATCATTTTGATGATTCCAACAGCTCCGTATGGTGATTTTGGACTTAGGAGCGTGTTCGGAATTTTATTTGGAAGTCCATAGTTAAATAAGGCATGAAATGGCTAAAAACAAGAATTTAAGTTTGGAAGTTTGACCGAGGAGTTGACTTTTCGATACCGGAGTCGGAATCCAGTTTCGAAAATATTCATAGCTCTGTTATGTCATTTATGACTTGTGTGTAAAATGTGAGGTCAATCAGAGTTTATTTGATAGGTTTCGACATAGAATGTAGAAGTTGGAAATTTTAAGTTTTATTAAACTTCAATGGGATCATAATTCATGGTTTTAGCATCGTTTTATGTGATTTGAGATTTCAAATAGTTCGTATGATATTTTAGGACTTGTTGGTATATTTGGTTGAGGTCCCTAGGGCCTCGGGTGATTTTCGGATGGTTAACGGATCAAAAGTTGGACTTAAAACAGCTGCTGCAAACTTTCCTTTCTGCTGGAAATTCTGGCCCAAGATCGTGGCCCAAGATCGAGGCCGAGGATCGAGCTCCCAAGATTGAGGTCGAGGATCGATGCATAGGATCAAGGCATAAGATCGAGGTTGTGGATCGAGGCTGAAGATCGATGCTGTGGATCGAGGCTGTGGATCGAGGCTGTGGATCGAGGCTGTGGATCGAGGCTGAGGATCGAGGCTGAGGATCGAGGTTGTGGATCGAGGCTGTGGATCGAGGCTGCTTGGGCAGAATTATAAAAGAGGACATTCGTCCTATTCGCCATTTTTAACAAATTGGAGTTTGAGCAGAGGCGATTTGTGATAGATTTTCAAGGAAAAGACATTGGGGTAAGTGATTCTAACTTGGATTTGCTCTATAAACATAAATATATCATTGTTTTTACCATTTAATTAATGTTTTGAGATTGAAATTTGAAGAACTTAAGAAATCTCATAGAAACGTATTTTTGAGATTTCGATATCGATTCGGAGTCGGATTTGAGTGAAACTGGTATGGTTGGACGCGTAATTGAATGGGTTGTAGGATTTCATAACTCTCGCCAGATTGCGAGATGTGGGCCCCATGGACGAATGTTTAATTAATTTTCGGGATTTTTATTAAAAATGTAGTATTTACTTATAGAATTTATTCCAATAATCTTTAGTGATTGTATCGAATTATTTTGGCTAGATTCGAGCCAGACAGAGTTGGATAATCGTGGAAAAAGGCCTCATAGTGGATTAAATTGGAGCAAGACGAGGTAAGTCTCTTGTCTAATCTTGTGAGAGAAACATTATCCCATAGGGATTAAATTGAATAATTGTTGCTAATTGCGGGGGGCTACGTACGCACGAGGTGACGAGAGTCCGTGCGTAGCTACTGTTAATGCTAAAGTCCGGGTAGTTTAGGATTCAAAGCATGAATTACTTGTGTAAATTGTATTCTTTATTTAATTAATATTAATTTATATATATGAATATATTGTGAATTTTCAGATAAAGATATTAAAGGATGGAAACCTTATATGCTTGATTTTCCGTTTAAATTAATTAATTGTTAAAAGAAATTGTTCTTCCTCTAGAATGTGTCTTATAATAAATATACTCTCCTTCCGGAGGCACATAAGAAAATGTCCTCCTTTATTGTGGAGCGGGCTGAATGCCTCGGCAGGATAGATGCATCTATGGATCGTGCCGCACGTCCCTCGGCAGTGTACAAGAAACTCTGGATCGGGCCGTATAACCTCGACAGAAATCGTGCTTAACAATAATAATAATTACACGATACTTGGACAGTTTATTACAGCTTGTAAAGCTATTTGATAAATTGGAAATTTATTAAAATTGAATTGGAGCTTGTAAAGCTATTTGATAAATTGAAAATTTATTCACAGTTTAATTGCAGCATGTAAAGTTATTTGATAAAATGAAATTTTTATTGAAATTGAAGGATTTAATTAATAGATTAGAAATTGTTGAATTTGAAGGAATTTGATTGATAAATTGGAAATTTATTAAAATTGACTTGGAGCTTGTAAAGCTATTTGATACATTGGAAATTTATTAAAATTGACTTGGAGCTTGTAAAGCTATTTGATACATTGGAAATTTATTAAAATTGACTTGGAGCTTGTAAAGCTATTTGATACATTGGAAATTTATTAAAATTGACTTGGAGCTTGTAAAGCTATTTGATACATTGGAAATTTATTAAAATTGACTTGGAGCTTGTAAAGCTATTTGATACATTGGAAATTTATTAAAATTGACTTGGAGCTTGTAAAGCTATTTGATACATTGGAAATTTATTAAAATTGACTTGGAGCTTGTAAAGCTATTTGATACATTGGAAATTTATTAAAATTGACTTGGAGCTTGTAAAGCTATTTGATACATTGGAAATTTATTAAAATTGACTTGGAGCTTGTAAAGCTATTTGATACATTGGAAATTTATTAAAATTGACTTGGAGCTTGTAAAGCTATTTGATACATTGGAAATTTATTAAAATTGACTTGGAGCTTGTAAAGCTATTTGATACATTGGAAATTTATTAAAATTGACTTGGAGCTTGTAAAGCTATTTGATACATTGGAAATTTATTAAAATTGACTTGGAGCTTGTAAAGCTATTTGATAAATTGAAAATTTATTCACAGTTTAATTGCAGCATGTAAAGTTATTTGATAAAATGAAATTTTTATTGAAATTGAAGGATTTAATTAATAGATTAGAAATTGTTGAATTTGAAGGAATTTGATTGATAAATTGGAAATTTATTGGAATTGAAGAAATTTAATTACTTCTGTTGGTTCAATAAAATTATTGTTAACTCTGTGAATCACGTTGATATAAATATTTCTATTTTCATGATTATTTAATATTATTGACCCATAGTGAGTGTCAAAGTCGGCTATCTCGTCTCTACCACTTAGAGATTAGGCTTTATACTTACTGGGTACACGTTATTTTCTTACTCATACTGCACTTGCTGCACATTGTATTGTGCAGGTACACACACACACATATATATATATATATATAGCGGCCTTGTGGGCACATAGGTGTGATTAATAATTGTGGGGACATAGGTGAGCTGCATTCTATATTATGATCCGCAGCTAACAGAGTCTCCTTCAGAGTTATTATATTTTCCTGTCTAATTTGTATTCTAGACAGATACTGTATTTTATTTTAATTCCCTAGTAAATGCTCATGCACTTCTGACACCGGGTTTTGGGAATGGTTATGAGCTGTTTAGAAATTTAGTTGCTAAAATTATTTATCATTGACTCTATGAGTTTTATTTTTATTATTTCATTGAAGAAAGTTTGATTTTAAATCCATTAAAATGGGTAATTAAGCTAAGTTTGTGTTGTTGGCTTGCGTGACAGCGGTGTCCGACGCCATCACGGCCTTTAATGGATTTTGGGTCGTGACATAATTTGTGAATTAAGTTGGAAATGTTTGAAAACCCTTTTAGTTTAAATTGAGGATTTAAGGGTCGAATTGCGGTCGGATTTGGATAAAATTGGTATGGTTAGACTCGTGGTTGAATGGGCTTTCGAATTTTGTAAATTTTGTCGAGTTCTGAGATGTGGGCCCCACAGGCGAGTTTTGACCTAAAAATTCGGATTGTTATGGAAAATTAGCAATTTCTTATGGAATTAATTCCAATAAATTTGATTAACTGAAACGAATTATTTGTGACTAGATTGGAGGCATTCAGAGGCCGATTTGCCTGGCAAAGACATAGTAGAGTAAAGCATTTCTTGCACTGAGGTAAGTAACAGTTTTAAATCTGGTCCTGAGGGTATGAAACCCCAGAATTTTGTGTCATGTGATTATTTTGGAGGTGATGCACATGCTAGGTGGCTGGCGTGTGGGCGTGCACAGAGGGAATTGTGACTTGGTCCGTCCCGTGAAACTGTAAAGTTGAATAATTTGTTGTTAGCTATATGCTCTCTATGTGTTGAAGATATTTGACTATAAATCATGTTAGAAATCATGCTTAGGCTATGTGATAGTACTGTTGGGACACACAAGGGGGTACATACGCATTGAATTAATTGCTAATTTCTATCTTGTGCCCAGTCATGATTTTACTTGCGTATCATACCTCAGTCTTTCTTGATATTTGTCGATGCATTATGTTATCTTTGTTTGGGCTGATCTTTGTAATTTCTGAGAGTCCGAGAGACTAGAGAAGTTGAGGACTGATTAAGGCCGAGGGCTTGTCGGTGAGGTAAGGATATTATAGCACGTGAGTTGTCCATGCAGGATATTATAGCACGTGATCTATCCGTACAACACGTGAGTTGTCCGTGCAGATTATGGCGATTGGGCTGTAGGAGCCCCTCCGGAGTCTGTACACCCCCAGTGAGCATTGGTACCCATTGAGTGCGAGTGTTGAGGGCTAAGAGCCGAGTGATGAGTTGAGTGACTGTTTCCTGAGAGGTTGTACTTGCTTTGCATTTGTTATTGCACTTGGTTTCTATCTGTCATTGTTGTGAAATCTCTGAAATATTTTATATCTGGATTATATAAAATTGAACTGTATAAAATTGATATGACTTAAACTGCCAGATTTGAAAGCATGTCCATTCTTTGCTGGAATTACTAAAAGTGAACAGTAACTATGTAGCTCGTCATTATCTTTAGTTCCTTAGTTATTATTGTTACTTGCTGAGTTGGTTGTACTCATACTACACCCTGCATTTCATGTGCAGATCCAGATGTTCCCGGATATAGTGGGTGTTGATTATTTCGCGCAGTTGATTTTCAGGAGATTCAGAGGTAGCTACTGTGTTTCGCAGACCTTGTCTCTCTTTCCCTATCTCTTTGTTTACTGTATTTTGGTCTTAGACTATTATAGACCTTATATTCCTGATTTGTATCCATATTAGATGCTCAAGTACTCAGTGACACCAGGTTTTAGGGAGTGTTCGTGTCAGTATTTATGAGATTTTATATTGTATTAAATTATTATATTTTCAAACTTAAGAGAAATTGTGGTTTATCGAGATTATCAGCTTGCCTAGTATCGAGATAGGCTCCATCACGACAGGTTGGGATTTTGAGTCGTGACACTCAGGAAGCTTAAGTGATGGCATAGTAGTTGTGGCTAGGATTAAAGATTTACAGTGGATAGTGTCAAGGCTTACGGTATTTTCATATCACTGTGGAATATGCATTTCACTAACAGGAAGACTAAGTGGTGGAGGGAACGACTTTATATTCACAAAAGGTCCCTTCAGAGCGGGTGCCTTGGTTGTGGTACTTTAGGGTGCTAAGAGGGAATGCAGCGGCCTATGTGCCTTAGGGTGGTGCGGTGTTTATGCTAGAACCTCTTATGGTAAGATTTGGGGTACGGATCATGGTGTTCTCGCAAGGAGGGGCATCAAATTGAGGTTAATCTAGAAGGAACTTAGAGGAAACGTGGCAGTTGGATAGTAAATTGGATCAACACGGTAATGATGGGATCGGTTCCTTGGATACTTATGATGTGTTGGTTCTCTACAGGTGTTTCGTGGTAATGCTCATGGGTTTTGGGCAACTGCGTGACTTGGTTGGGTTAGAGGGATTCGGTTATGATAGCTTGGGTATGTGCCCATGGATTTCTAGGGGTTTTCGATGATTTCTATCACGGTTCGGGGTGAATAGTTCCTATTGGTGTGAGGAAACATGTTACGTATTGGTATTTATTCCTAGATGAGATCAAATAGAATGTTTTTGACTGAACGGGGTTGAGTTTTGAATGTGCAAGGTCGTGGTTCCATTTTGAAGGGAAAGTAAAGAATTCTTAGACAGCACAGACGATTTCAGACATCTAAATGGATGTCATTACTACCTGGTATTGNTCTAAATGGATGTTATTACTACTTGGTATTGCATGAAAAGGGTGTGCATTTCAGAAGGCACATTATGTTTTGACTTATGAATGCATCATTTATATTGTGATGCTCGCCTGGTTAGTCTGCTTGAGAGATTCAGATTTTGTAATATGACACGGAAGAATTTCAGAAGTATTCCTCATGGGATGATTGTATACGAGAGATGTGTTAGACATTTGGGCGGTGGAGTTGGGGTCAGGTAGGATGATTCGTGTGTTCCATGGATTTGAAGATTGGAGTTCTCATAAACAGATTGTTTCACGGTTGTGGACTGTGAAATATTTCCAAAACCAGCCAGATGACGGTGTGTGTTACAGTTATATCGTTGTGGACTTTTGGAGGGCTAATCGTCTGTTCGGGGATGACCGGAGTTAATTTGGGGGCTCATTGGTAGGACCAATAAGGATGCGTATTCAGTATAGGATCGGATTTTCTTGCTCCTGCGTAGCTGTTACCACGTGTATATCATCGGGGCGGAATGAATGTTATTCGCACCTTGGTTTATGTTATACGTTTTCCTCTTATACTATGACGGATTGTGGGGGTTATATGGTCCTTCGCACGTATATTGTAATTCAATTTAGGCTTCATGGTACTATGGGCGAGATGGCCTTCGCGATGTTGATTTTCTTATTGAACCATAGATGTGCTTGTCCTTCTCAGTATTGTTTGTTCCTGATAATTTTCCCACGGTTGTATTTCTGTGCACACTATGGTGCTTGATATCGATGCACATATGATCAGTGAGCCGAGCGTTCTGGCTCGAGGGGTACCTTATATGGATTGATATGATGGGATCGGGTTGCACGCCGCAATGGTACTGTGATGAAATGTAACTCCTGATGTTTACCTCGTGTAGTTTTGCTTTCACCTTGATAAAAATAGTTCATAGTAAAATGCTAAACATTTCCCTGCCTGCTTAACTTATTTAGTAGTATTCTTAGTTAGCTCTCCTACGGTTATCTGTCATGTCCGAATTATTACTTATTGGTGTTCAGGACCGTGTTATGTGGGGTTCCATATGATTACTATTGATACTAGTCGGTGGGGCTGCTTGTAATGGCTGGGATGAGGTTTCTAGACTTGAGAATGGCACTATTGTAATGGGATGAGGAAGGTTTGGAAGAATAATATTATGTTTTGGTGAGGATTCAGGCAAAATGGCCCTGGTCGGACTAGTGAGTTTCTTAGATTATTGATCAGATGAGTGGTTAAGAGGTTATGCATGTTTCTTTCATCATCGGTGGGGTATGAAGGTTTTAAACGAGGCTCTAATCGATATGAGGTTTGCTACCAACACTGGATTTTGTTTTCAGGCAGTAATGGTGGTCAGCAGTTCCTACTGTGATTGTCCGAGTGATGGGGCGCATCATGCGATTTCATCCTGGGGTTTATGGTTATGGCCTAATATATCTTGTTCTGGCTTATACTGTGTGTTGATGTGAGATTTGGGGCTTATAATGAATTCAGGGTGTTAGAGATTGGGTTCAAAGGTTTAAGGACCAAGGTTTAAGTAAAGATCTCGAGTTAGGTTGTGTTGGCAGGTTTATATGGGGCAAGGTGAAGCGGGTTGTCACGACCCAAAATCCCACCACAGGCGTCGTGATGGCACCTTGTCTCTAAGACTAGGTAAGCCGATTTCCATTATATTTTTTTTGAATATGAATTAATTTGGAAATCAAAACTAACGGCAGAACAAATATGATTACACAATCTCCCAAGACTGGTAGTGCTGAGTCACGAACTCTAACTGGATACATAGAATGATCACGAGGACCGAATATACAATACTGTTTGATTACAAGTTAACAGTACAATGAAATGAAAGGACTCCAAGGGACTGTGACGACCAAGCAGCTCTACCTTGAATCCTTACCATCCCACTTTAACTTTGTCCAAGTCCGCTATCTCCAATACCTGGCTCTGCACAAAAATGTGCAGAAGTGTAGTATGAGTACATCACGGTCGGTACCCAGTAAGTATCAAGACTAACCTCAATGGAGTAGAGACGAGGTACAGTCAAGACACTCACTAGTCAAATAATTTGTGCAATATAGCATACAAAAATAATAGAAAGCAAATAAAAATAAGGGCAACACCAATCAACTAGTGATTTAAACAGCAAGGCAACATGAACATCATTAATATTACTCAAACGAATAATAAACACAAGTACAACCAATTAATCAAGTTTTTCAAAATATACATCTTTTATCTATAAGTTTTTCAATGAAAGTCTCAAGAATATAATCCTCTTTAATAAATATATTTCAAATATACTTCTTTCAAATAAATATCTTCTGAATATAATTCTTTCAAGTAAATATCTTTCAAATATAATTCTTTCAAGTAAATATCTTTCAAATATAATTCTTTCAAACAAACGTCACCATGTGACGCCTCACTTAACTTTCCTGGCGTGAGAAATATATTCAACACCTCACATCAAATGGCACGGGAATACCTTCGTGCACTTATCTCATTCTCACCCAATATATATCTATCTATATATATATATATATATATATGTAGATCAATTCAATTGGCACGGCAACACCCTTCGTGCATTTATATCTTTCTCACCGTACATGCATATAACAGTACCAACTGAGTGGGAGAAGTGCCAATAACAATAAAAGGAATAAAGTAGAGTCACACAGGAAGCAACAACGACTACAAGTCACATAGAAAACATAGGTGTACAATAACATCTCAAGATAAAGGCATGAATGTATACACAACAAAACGATATCACAATATAATCTATGTCTCTCGTTCTCTCCTGCACGGAAACACCCTTCGTGCCATGAGTATATGATAATATAAAGATAATTGCATGGCATCAGCCTTCGT
>AWOL01S0009178.1:22678-38851 GCA_000715115.1 Nicotiana otophora | reverse complement strand
ATGCCTAAAACTTTAAACCAATAAAATTTGCACATATAAGCCCGGGTACGTATTCGTCACCTCGCGTACACGGCTTCCAACCACACAATTTTCACATAAGACGTAATGCCTAAGGGGTAATTCCTCCACTCANAATACAACAATTCATATCACAATTTTCCACTAACTACAATCAAGTTCCAAATATGTAGCAGAATCAATAAATTTCTCAACAAATAGCCCAAGGCTCCACACAACGTATATAAAACCTCAAAACAATCAACAGAGGTGAAAAATACTCAGTATAGGGTAACGCCTTCATTAATCCAAATTCTTGATAATTATATTAACTCCTCAATTTAAACTTATTTAATAAACATTTGCAGATAAGGATTTCCATCATAAATTTAATTCCAAGAAACATATCAAATCAACAAACACACGGAATTCACATAAAATCCAAATAACAATAACACCAAATTATTATATAAAATACAAACTTGACAAATAAGGAATGCGGCATGATAATTCAAGGATTTACTAATGCCAACAATTATTCAATTTAATACATAAATATGCCTAAAACTTTAAACCAATAAAATTTGCACATATAAGCCCGGGTACGTATTCGTCACCTCGCGTACACGGCTTCCAACCACACAATTTCCACATAAGACGCAATGCCTAAGGGGTAATTCCCCCACTCGAGGTTAGGCAAGATACTTACCTTTTTGAAGTTATTCCGATATTCCAAAATTGGTTTCTTGCTTGAATTGACCTCCTGACCGCTCAAATCTATCAAAATTAATTGCACAACTTCATTAAAATTTATCGAAAATAATTCCGGACAATAATACGTCGACTTAAAATTTTATTCCAAAAGGTCCACAAAAGTCAACGTGGGGCCCGCCTCTCGGAACCCGACATAATTTTCATGAAATCCGAACATCCATTCAGATACGAGTTCAACCATTTCGTCCCTCAAATCATGATTTTTCATTTTGAAAATTTTCTTCAAAAACCACCCTTTTCCTCAACTCAAAACACAATTTAAATGATAAACATAAAGATAGAATCATGGAAATTAATAGATTCTAGGTGAAGAACACTTACCCAATCAATTTGCTTGAAAAAACCACAAGGAATCGCTCAAAACGGAACTCTACAAGTCAAAATGTGATAAGAATGGCCTAACCCTCGATTTGGAAAACTTATAATCTGCTCAGGTCTGAAAGTATCGCGAACACAGAGAAAGGCTCGCGTTCGCGAAGAAGGAAGGTAAGGCTGTCCAGAAAAACCGTTTGCGAACGCGAGGGAAGGAGTGCGAATGCGAAGAACAAGGGATGGAACCTACGCGAACGCGAGCCGTTGGACGCGAACGCGAAGAAGAAATATGAGGCTGCCATGAAGAGCTTCGCGAACGCGAGTGGCTAATCGCGAACGCGATGGAGGAAAAAAGTAAACCTTCCCGAACGCGAGAGGTTGAACGTGAATGCGAAGAAGAAATATGGGGTGGTCAGTAGTAACACTTCGCGAATGCGAGATACTCTTCGCATTCGCGAAGAAGAACACCAGAAGACAGAACAACAATTCAAAATAGGAGGGAAATTACCCGTAGCCCATCCGAAACTCACCCGAGGCACCCGGGACCCCATCCAAACATACCAACAAGTTCCATAACCTAACATGGACTCGCTCGATGTCTCAAATCACATCAAACAACGTCGAAACTACGAACTGCACCATGAATCGAACTCATGAATTTCCAAAACATCCAACTTCTAAAACTAGTGCCGAAACCTATCAAACCAAACCGGAATGACGTCCAATTTTGCAGGCAAGTCCCAAATAACATTACGGAGTTGTTCCAACTCTCGGAATCACATTCCGACCCCGATATAAAAAAGTATACTTCCGATCCAAAACTCTAAAAATTTAACTTTCGCCATTTCAAGCCTAAATCAGCTACAGACCTCAAATTCACAGTCCGGACATGATCCTAAGCCCAAAATCACCCAACAGAGTGAACAGAGCCAACATAACTCCATTCCGGAGTCGTCTTTACACAATTTCGACTACGGTCAAAATCCTAAGACGTAAGCTTCCATTTTAGGGACTAAGTGTCCCGAATCACTCCAAATCATCCGGTAACTAAATGCAACCACGCACGCAAGTCAATACACATAATAAGAAGCTGCTCAAGGCCTTATGCCACCAAACAGAGCTTAAATTCTTAAAACGACAAGTCGAGTCGTTACACGGGATCACCCATGGGTTTATGCATAGTAAGATTATACCATAATTTGATAGATTTAGAATGACTCCTGGCACGTTCGAAGACGAATGTGTGTTTAAGTGGTAGAGGATGTAATGACCCGACAGGTCATTTTGAGAATCTGCACTTCGCTCGGAGTTTTGAGAGCCCGAGCATCTCCGCATGATGTGTTATGACTTGCGTAAATCGTCGGAGTTAGTTTTCAAGTTATCCGAAATCGATTTGGAAGGATGAACTTCAAGATTTAAGCTCTAAGTTAGAAGAATTGACTAAGGTTGGAGTTTTGGGTAAACGATCTCGGAATCAGGATTTGAAGGTTCCAACAGGTTCGTATGATGATTTCGGACTTGGGCGTATGTTCGGATTGGGTTTTGGATAACCCGGGAGCATTCTGGCATGTCACGACCCAAATTCCCACTTGTCCTGATGGCACGTAACCCAGCTCGTTAGGTAATCCAATTTCCAACTATCCAATTCAAATGAAATTAATTAAAAGAAAATATCTAAAACCAATACATCTCCCAAAGAACTGGCAGTACAAATCATGAGCTTCTAAGAATAGAGTATACAAAGTGTAAATGAAATAAATACATAGTCTGTTTGAATGGTACATAAATAGAGCTTTTATAAATCTAAGACTACCCTGAACAAGAGGCAGCTACAACAGGAACACAGGTACATCTTTAGATCCGGCAATCATCGAGCACAGCAACACCGACAACCAATATCTGCACCCAATATGCAGAAGTGTAGTATTAGTACAACCGATACCATGTACTGAGTAAGTAACAAACCTAGCCGTAGGTTGAAAGTAGTGATGAGCTTATACCAAGGTCGGGTCCAAAACCACTAGTCCACAATAGTCCATAACAACATAAAGCAAATAATACCAGAAGTAACTCAGAGATAAAATGCCCTGCCAAATAATGATTTCAAAAATAATAGTTCTTCCTTTCAAGTACAACAGTGAAAAACCCAAATCGTTTTCCGAAATTTTCAAAAATATGAATAAGCTTGAAAGCAATAATTTTTCCAAAATTCATTCAATAAGAAATAAAATATCTCATTTTCTTTCCCAGATAACCGATGTAAAACAAATGCCTCACTATGACCATCTGTCAACATGTGTGAGAAATCATGAATAATGTGATACCGTACAGCATGAAGAAAACACATCTCTATGCATATATGTCATGTGTGCATGTCATTGCAATATATCTCAGATATTGCACTCATGTACTCACACTCTCAGAGTACTCAATCTCATTGTCTCGCATTCTCTCTCACTGTGCTCAGCACACTCTATCACTCAGCTCTATACAATACCTGCTTCGGCGTGCAGCCCGATCCCTGTTTATAGTCGTCTGCGCTCACTAGGGGGTTACAGACTCATGAGGGGCTCCTATAGTCCAAGCGCTATAAGCACGGACAACTCACGTATTGCACGGACAACTCATGTGCCATAATATAAATATCTAGATCCACACGTCCAACTCACGTGCAATAATAATATAAGGATCCGCACGGCCAACTCACATGCTTCACGGCCAACTCACGTGCAATAATAATATCTGGATCTGCACGGCCATCTCACGTGCAATAATATAATATATAGATCCGCACGGCCAACTCACGTGCAATACTATAATATATATAAAGCCAACATGGCCTGCTGCGGCGTGCAGCCTGATCCTGAAAAATATCCTCACAATCAGGCCCTCGGCCTCCCTCAGTCATCAATCTCTCCAGTCTCTCTCTCATGGGCTCACAATGTCATGAGAACAACCTAAAATGATGATATGATGTATCAATAAATAATAACAGAGACTAGGATATGATATGTAATGACATGAATATGACTAAGTATGAATTTTCAATTTAAAAATAAATATTTCACATCAATATGACCTCTGTGTGTCCCAATAATACTGGCACATAGCCTCAACATGATTTTTAATATGCTTTTCAGCTCAATTTCATTAACTCATAAAACCGCATAGAAAATGCCGAGATTATTTAACTACAAAATTCCACATAAACAATTATGTTACAATTTCTATAGTGCACGCCTACACGTCTGTCACCTAGCATGTGCGTCACCTCCCAACAATTCACGAATTACATATATTCAGGTTTCATACCCTCAACTCCAAGATTAGAAGAGCTACTTACCTCGAACAAGCCAAATCCAATGCCGAGCAAGCTAAACAATGCTCCAGAAATATCGTTATGCGCGTATCAACTTCCAAACGGCTCAAATCTAGTCAAAATAATTTGATTCAACCCACAAAAAGTTATAGGAATTAATTCCATATCAAAATACTAATATTTCCACAAAATCCGAAATTACACCCCAAAAATTACCCGTGGGACCCAATTCTCGGAATCTAATGAAAGTTATAAAATATTAACGCTCATTCAACCACGAGTCCAACCATATATATTTTACTCAAATCCGACATGAACTCGACCCTCAAATCTCCAAATTAAACCAAGAGGGTTTTCACAATATTTCCAACTTAATTCACCAATTAAATGATAAAAACAAACATGGATTCGGGTAATTTAACTAATATTGAGATAAGAACACTTACCCCGTAGTTTCCTCTGAAAAGTGCCCAAATATCGCCTCAATCCGAGCTCCAAATCGTTAAAAATGAAAAATGGGACGAAGTCCCATTTTCTAAACTTAAACTTTCTGTCCATACCTTTCTTCTTCGCGAACGCGACAGGTCCCTCACGTTCGCGAAACACAAAATGTGCTTCCCAAAATTTGCTCTTCACGAACGCGAGACACAGTTCGCGAACGCGATGCTTTACAGAGCCCTTCTTCGCGAACGTGATACCACATACGCGAACGCGATGCACAACCCAGCTTCTCTTCGCGAACGCGAGACCCCCTCGCAAATGCGAAGCGTAAATCCTTCCTTCCTAAAATTCCTCTTCGCGAACGCGAGGGCCCACTCGCGAACGCGAAAGAGAAAATCCGAAAAATGCAGCAACAGATATCAGCAATCTCACCAAGGCCAAAAATAATCCGTTAACCATCCAAAACTCACCCGAGCCCCTCGGGACCTCAACCAAATATACCAAAAAGTCCTAAAACATCATACGGACTTAGTCAAAACCTCAAATCACCTCAAACAACGCTTAAACCATGAATTACACCCCAATTCAAGCCTAATGAACTTGAAATTTCTAGTTTCTACAAACAACGCCGAAACCTATCAAATCACGTCCGATTGACCTTAAATTTTGCACAACAGTCATAAATGCTATAACATACCTATTAAAAGTTTCAGAATCGGATTTCGACCCCGATATCAAAAAGTCACCCCCTCGGTCAAACTTTTCAAAAATTCAACTTTCGGCATTTCAAGCCTAATTCCTCTACGGACCTCCAAATATTTTTTCGGACACACTCCTAAGTCCAAAATCCCCATACGGAGCTATTGGAATCATCATAATTCAAATCTGAGGTCATTTACACATAGGTCCATATCCGATCCACTATTTCAACTTAAGCTTCCAACATGAACATTCATTCTTCCAAACTAACTCCGAAATACCTTAAAACCAAAACCGACAATTCACACAAGTCATAATACCTCGTAGGAAGTTATTCAAGGCTTCAAATAGTTTAAAGGAACATAAATGCTCGTTACATGGCGCCTATTGCGGAAGTTAGCATTTTGGAAGAAATTCATCACATTTGGGATGAAGTGCATTTCAATGTTATCGATGTCCGTTTGGGATTTTGAGTCTGAGAATAGATCTGTATGGTGATTCTGGTATTGGGAGCGCGTCCGAAAATGGAGTTGGAGGTCCGTAGGTCATTTTGGAGTCGTTTGGCAAAAGTTAGAAATTTTAACGTTTTTGAGAAGTTTGACCGGAAGTGAACTTTTTGATATCGGGGTCAGAATCCAATTTCGGAAGTTGGAGCAGGTCCGTAATGTCCAATGTGACTGGTGTGCATTCGGGCATGATTTGATGGGCTTCAGCATCGGTTGTGGAAGTTTGAAGTTTCAAGTTCATTGAATTCGAATTGAGGTGTGATTCGTCATTCCGATGTTATTTTGTGTCTTTTGAGGCCTTGAGTAGGTCCGTGTTTTATTATGGAACTTGTTGGTATGTTTGAATGGGATCCCGGGGGCCTCAGGTGTGTTCCTGGTGGGCTACGGGACATTTTCCTCGTATTTTGAACTGCTGAATCTGTCATCTGGCTTTCCTTCACCGTGTTCGCATCCTTGCACTCTCATTCACGTAGTGTTATTTTGGAGGGTGGAATATTTCCTCTTCGCGTTCGCAGCTACCCTCTCATGTTCACGAAGTTTTGCCACCTCCTTCTTCGCGTTCGCATTCCATATGTCGTGTTCGCGAAGTGCAAACCAAGTCTCGGGCACTGGAGATCATTTTTCTCTTCGCATTCGCCTGTCTCTTACACGTTCGCGTAAGTCCTGTCCCTTGTTCATCACGTTCGCGTCCCGTTTCTCGCGTTCGCAAAGGGAATTCTGGGTAGCTTGTTTTTTCTTCTTCGCGAACGCGATAGTTCTTCCGCGTTCGCGATGCATAAAAGACCTGGGTAGTGTTCTTTTAAAAATCATGATTTTTACTACATTGTAACATTTACAAGCCCGGATGGAGGCGATTCTTGGAGCAATTTTCATCTTGTGTACTAGGGTAAGTGTTCTCTACCCATTTTTTAGCTTATATCACGAATCTACCCTTGTTTTCGGTAATTGGATTATGGATTTTATAGAGAAAATTGAAGGTTTTGGCCTAAAGTTCATAATATGAATTTTTGAGTTTTGAACATCGAATTGGAGTCGGATTTGAGTGAAACTAGTATGGTTGGACTCGTACTTGAATGGGTGGTCGTATTTTGTGAAGTTTGTCGGGTTCCGGGGTCTAGGGGTCGACTTTTGGGTCGATTTTTAGACTTTGTTAAATATTGAGACTTTATGATCCGGAATAGTCTCTTACGAGTTTTATTTGTGCTTTGAAGTTATTTTGATTAGATTTGAGCCGCCCGAAGGTCATATCGCCCGAGGAGTTCATTTTGAGTATCAGTTTGCCTTCTTTGAGGTAAGTGGTTTGCCTAACCTTTTTGAGGGAATTTTTCCTACTATTTGACATTGTTTGCTACATGCGGGGTGGATACATATATGAGGTGACGAGCATATATGCATGTGCTAGGGTAACCATGCTCGGGGGTAAAATATGTTATAAACTGTGTCTTGTAGAATCACGTGATCTTCTTGCCTCATGCCTTACTTGGCTCCTAGATACTAAGAACATAGTATTAAATGTTAGAAACTAAGACTTAGCTTATTATAACTTGATCAAATTTGATGGAAATTCTGAGAATATATTGGTATGTTTAATTCGATCATCAATATGCATAATCATTAATACATTGCTACGGCCGATATTCTTGAGATACTAGATTTTATACTGGTGTTATAGATCATTTGTGAAATTTGTTGGAATAGTTGAATAAAAAGGTTCTTGTGGGTTATTGAACTATTGTTGGCTTGAAAAGTTGTGATTGGGGTTCTTTTGAAATATTCCTTTAAACACTCCCCTTGACATTATTTATGCTTCCTGCCTTGTTTGTCATTGATATATATATGCTTGATAAGGTTGAGTGTAAAGAACGAAGGGTGATGTCGTGCCTTTGTTTATGCATTATCATGCGAGGGAGGGTGTAAAGCACGAAGGGTGATGTCGTGCCATATTATTTGAGAGTTAAAACACAAAGGGTGATGTCGTGACATATTATTGAGAGTAAAAGCACGAAGGGTGATGCCGTGCCATATCATTGTGAGTAAAACCACGAAGGGTGATGACGTGCCATGTTATGTGAGTAAAAGCACGAAGGGCGATGCCGTGCCATTGTATTTATATTATTACGCTTTCATGTTATGGTGAGTTCATGGCACGAAGGATGTTTCCGTGCAAGTGACGACGAGAGACATGCATTATGTTGTGATATTTCTTTCTTGTAGATACCTTCATGTCTTTACCTAGAGTTGTTATTGTCGTGTTCATGGTTCTTATGTGGTATGTCGTTACTGTTCTATCTTTATCCTCTATCACCTTGTTGTCATGCTATCATGCCTTCTATTTTCTTTAACTTGCTAATATCATGCCTATTTCCTGCTGTTAGGATTTCATCCATGCCATCTGTTTTGTTGTACTTAAGTGTATGTCTTCTTCCATACTAGTCGTTCTTGTCCCTACTTGCTAACTTATAAAGATCATGGGTCCGCTTCCTTATTTGTCATATTTTTCTTCATGCCTTCACCTTGCTAGTTAGTCGAAATTACATTCCTTTTTCCTAATAATTGTCATTACCTATATGCTTTCTGTTCAGTCTGTTACTGATGTTCTCATGTACACTCTCGTCCTCCATAGTTATTTGCGTATTTCCTACTCTGTCATTTCTGTTATCGGCATTTCTATCATATGGCTGGTACTGCTTTATGCATAATTGGTGAGGAAGAGATAAATGCACGAAAGGTGTTGTCGTGCTGTTCAATTTGATGTCTTTGGTATATTTCTCACATTATGAAAGTTTTGATTTGATCGTTGTGATTTATTGGCTTTCGCTCTCAGGAAAGGATTGGGTGAGATTTTGATACCTGTTGAATTATGTTTTCTTTTAGTACTCTGTTATTGCTTTGTATAATCGTTTCATGTGCTCAGTTCTGTTGTACTGTAGTATAGTTTTATTGTTAGTTACATTACAGGTTTTATGAATGAGCATCTTTTAACGAAAGCCTCGTTACTACTTCGACGAGGTTAGACAAGATACTTATTCAGTACATGGGATCGGTTGTACTGATACTACACTTATGTACATTGCGTGTAGATATTGGTTGTTGTTGTTGCTGTGTTCTATGGTTGCCAGGATTGAGGTTGTACCTGCGTTCCTGTTGTAGCTACCCCTTGTTCATGGTAGCCCTAGATTTATAAAAACTCTGTTTATGTACTTTTCAAACAGAAGCTGTATTTACTTCATATCAGCTTGTAAATTCTATTCTTAGAAGCTCATGATTTGCACTACGAGTCCTTGGAAATGTATAAGAGTTAGATAACTCCTTAGTTAAATTGTGTTATTAAATTAATTAAAAATGGGAAATCGTTAATTGGCTTACCTAGCGGAATGGGTTAGGTGCCATCACGACTAGTGAATTCCGGGTCGTGACATTTTTTGAATCTTTAATCAAAATAATAATATGAAAATAAATTCATTATGTTATCTGGAATACATTGAAAAATAAATGTAATGCAAAGTGGACACCCGTGAATCTGTTCTGACTCTGTCTATGAAGCCTCTAAGAAATACTGAATAGTAAGACAAAATTTTGGAATCAACGAACTCCATGAACTAAAATGGAGCTCACCAAATCTGCTGGAAATGGGAGGAGAATATCCTAGCTCGTAGCCTGCTTACCTGCAAAATCTGTGCCTACATTGACAAAGGTTCCTATGAACAGAACGTCAGTATACCATAACAGTACTCAGTAAGTAAAGAAATCCTCCCACTAAAGTTGGAAGAAGACTCTGAAATAAGTATGTGCATGATATAAAAAACTTCTAAAAGCTTCTTGATGTCATTCTAACGTCAACGTTATTTTGCATCGGTTCACGTCAAGGTTATTTTGCACAACATAGGTTTCTAGTCGCACACAACTCTTTGTTTAGTTATGATGTTGTAACGACCTAGCTGGTCATCTTGAGTATTACAACCCGGTTTTCCCATTTAATATTCAAATTGTACTTTACAGTTATTGTGTGAATTGCCGGGATAATTGGTTTGGGTCCAGTGAGGTTTTGGAAGGAATTGGAACACTTAGTTCTAAGGTTTAAAGCTTGAGTTGAAATAGTTGACCGAATATTAACTTATATGTAAATGACCTCGAAATTTAATTATGATGATTCCAATAGCTCCGTATGATGATTTTAGACTTAGGAGCGTATCCGGAAAGTTATTTGGAAGTACGTAGTGGAATTTGGCTTGAAATGCCGAAAGTTGAATTTTTGGAAAGTTTGACCAAGGGGTTGACTTTTTGATATCGGGGTCGGAATCCGATTCTAGAAATTGGAATAGGTCCATAATGTGAAATATGACTGGTGTGCGAAATTTGAGGTCAATCGGACATGATTTGATAGGTTTCAGCGTCGTTTGTAGAATTTGGAAATTTGGAAATTTATTAGGTTTGAATCCGTGTGTAGTTCGTATTTTTGGTGTTGTTAGGTATGATTTGAGGCCTCGAGTAGGTCCGTGTTATGTTATGAAACTTGTTGGTATGTTCGGATGGGGACCCGAGGGCCTCGGATGAGTTTCGGATGGTTAACGGATTGATTTTTGAATTTGGAAGACTGCTGGAACTGAAGCCTTCTGTCGTAATCGCACCTGCGGAAAAGTGGTCGCAGGTGCGAGCTCACAAGTGCGAGCAGGGGAGCGCTGAAGCGAGGCGCGCAGGTATGGAAGGAGCTTCGCAGGTGCGGAATCGCACCTGCGCGAGAAAGAGCGCAGATGCAGGTGGAGGGCTGTGAGGCATTGGTCATAGGTGCGAGGGATATTCCGCACCTGCGAGAGCACAGATGTGGACAGAAGCGCGCAGAAGCGGAAACTAGGCAGGCGAATGGAGTCCACAAATGCGACATTTTTCTCGCACAAGCGGATGCGCATGTGCGAAAAACTTGTCCGCAGATACGGAAATCGCTGGGGCAGAACCTTAAATTCGAGGGTTCGACAATTTTCACCCACTTTCGGATTTTGGAGCTCGGGTTGGATGATTTTGGAGAGGAAATTTCCACACACGTTGGGGTAAGTGTTCTTAACTCCCTTGTGATTATATTCCATGAATTAATCTTCATTTTTGGTGTAAGATTATTGAATCTTCAAGAGAAATAGAAGGAAATTTCTATAAGGTCACAAAACGAATATTTCAAGTTTGAATACCGATTTGGAGTCGGATTTGAGTAAAATTAGTATGGTTGAACTTGTAATTGGATGGATTGTCATATTTTGTAAGTTTCGTCGGATTTCGAGACATGGTCCCAACGGGTGATTTTGTGGAAAATATTAGCATTTTGATATGGAATTAATTCCTATGAATTGTGTGGACTGAATCAAATTAATTGTGGTAGATTTGAGTCTTTCGGGAGTTGATACGTGCATAATGGGATTTCTGGAGAATTATTTAGCTTGCTCGACTTTGGATTTCGGCTTGTTCGAGGTAAGTAACTCTTCTAATCTTGGAGTTGAGGGTATGAACCCTGAATATATGTATTTTGTGAATTGTTGGGAGGTGACGCACATGCTAGGTGTCGGGCGTGTGGGCATGCACTATAGAAATTGTGATATAATTGTTTGTGTGGAATTTTATAGTTAAATAACCTTGGCATTTTTCCATGCAGTTTTATGTGTTAAACAAATTGAGCTGAAAAGCATATTAAAAATCTCGTTGAGGCTATGTGCCAGTATTATTCGGACCCACAGAGGTCATATTGCTGTGAATTATTGTGTTAAATTGAAAGTTCATACTCAGTCATATCCATTTCATTGCATATCATAACTCAGTTTTATGACTCTACTTTTATGCATATAAATATTTTGGGCCGAATGCCTTGTTTTACTGAAATGCCCGAGGGGCTTGAGAGGTTTATAACTGAGTGAGTCCGAGGGCCTGATTTGTGAGGATGAGTGTGGATCGGGGCTGCCTGCCTGCAGCATATTTATGACTGAGTGAGGCCGAGGGCCTGATTTGTGAGGATTAGTGTGGATCGGGGCTGCCCGCCTGCAGCATACTTTATCATTATAGAACGTGAGTTGTCCGTGAAACACGTGAGTCGTCCGTGCAGATTATTAGCGCTTGGGCTGAAGGAGTCCCTCCGGAGTCTGTACATATACCCCAGTGAGCACAAGTATCTACTGAGTGCGAGTGTCGAGTGTCGGGTGTTGAGTGACTGGGAGGCATGAGTGATCGTGAGGTATGTCCGAGTGGCAAGAGTGATTGTGAGGTATGCCCGAGTGGCACGAGTGACTGTGAGGTTTGCCCGAGGGGCTGTATCTGAGTGATGTTCTGACCGAGGGGCTGTTTATGATTTTATCATTGAGTTGCATTGCATTGGCATGCACACAAGACATACATGCATAGAGATGTATTTTGCCTTATGTTGTACAATATCATATCATTCATGATTTATCACACATTTTTGACAGATGGGCATAGTGATGCATTGTTTTTACACGGGTTATCCGGAAGGAAAATGAAACATCTTATTTATTATTAACAAGATTTTGGGAGAAATTTATTGCTTCAAACTATTCATATTTTTGGAACTTCGGTAAAAGATTTGAGTTTTCACTGATGGATTTGAAAGGAAGAACTATTATTTTGAAATCATGATTTGGCCGAGCATTTTATCTCTGAGTTACTTCTGTTATTATTTGCTTATTGTTGTTATGGATTATTGTGGACTATTGATTTTGGACCCGACCTTGGTGGAAGCTCGTCACTACTTTCAACCTACGGCTAGGTTTGTTACTTACTCAGTACATGGGGTCGGTTGTACTGATACTACACTTCTGCACATTGCGTACAGATGTTAGCTGTTGTTGTTGCTGTGCTCAATGGTTGTGGAACTTGAAGATGTACATGCGTTCCTGTTGTCGCTGCCTCTTGTTCAGGGTAGCCTTAGATTTATAAAAGCTCTGTTTATGTATTATTCAAACAGACTATGTATTTCTTTCATTTTCGCTTTGTATACTCTATTCTTAGAAGCTCATGATTTGTACTACCAGNCCGAGGGCCTGATTTGTGAGGATTAGTGTGGATCGGGGCTGCCCGCCTGCAGCATACTTTATCATTATAGAACGTGAGTTGTCCGTGAAACACGTGAGTCGTCCGTGCAGATTATTAGCGCTTGGGCTGAAGGAGTCCCTCCGGAGTCTGTACATATACCCCAGTGAGCACAAGTATCTACTGAGTGCGAGTGTCGAGTGTCGGGTGTTGAGTGACTGGGAGGCATGAGTGATCGTGAGGTATGTCCGAGTGGCAAGAGTGATTGTGAGGTATGCCCGAGTGGCACGAGTGACTGTGAGGTTTGCCCGAGGGGCTGTATCTGAGTGATGTTCTGACCGAGGGGCTGTTTATGATTTTATCATTGAGTTGCNGCATGTACCTACTGAGTGCGAGTGCCGAGTGCCGGGTGCTGAGTGTCTGGGAGGCATGAGTGATCGTGAGGTATGTCCGAGTGGCAAGAGTGATTGTGAGGTATGCCCGAGTGGCACGAGTGACTGTGAGGTTTGCCCGAGGGGCTGTATCTGAGTGATGTTCTGACCGAGGGGCTGTTTATGATTTTATCATTGAGTTGCATTGCATTGGCATGCACACAAGACATACATGCATAGAGATGTATTTTGCCTTATGTTGTACAATATCATATCATTCATGATTTATCACACATTTTTGACAGATGGGCATAGTGATGCATTGTTTTTACACGGGTTATCCGGAAGGAAAATGAAACATCTTATTTATTATTAACAAGATTTTGGGAGAAATTTATTGCTTCAAACTATTCATATTTTTGGAACTTCGGTAAAAGATTTGAGTTTTCACTGATGGATTTGAAAGGAAGAACTATTATTTTGAAATCATGATTTGGCCGAGCATTTTATCTCTGAGTTACTTCTGTTATTATTTGCTTATTGTTGTTATGGATTATTGTGGACTATTGATTTTGGACCCGACCTTGGTGGAAGCTCGTCACTACTTTCAACCTACGGCTAGGTTTGTTACTTACTCAGTACATGGGGTCGGTTGTACTGATACTACACTTCTGCACATTGCGTACAGATGTTAGCTGTTGTTGTTGCTGTGCTCAATGGTTGTGGAACTTGAAGATGTACATGCGTTCCTGTTGTCGCTGCCTCTTGTTCAGGGTAGCCTTAGATTTATAAAAGCTCTGTTTATGTATTATTCAAACAGACTATGTATTTCTTTCATTTTCGCTTTGTATACTCTATTCTTAGAAGCTCATGATTTGTACTACCAGTTCTTGAGGGATGTATAAGATTAAGATGCTTATTCACTTAAATTACTTTAATAATTGTTATTGGAATTGGATAATTGAAAGTTGGCTTACCTAGCGGGTTGGTTTAGGTGCCATCATGACTAGTTGGATTTTGGGTCGTGACAGATGCCTTTCTCATTCCTGCACTTAAGTCTTCATTTGGCAGGTCTGCATCCATGTTAACTTCAACGAGCAATCTAACAAAGTTTAATCTAGCCTTCTTTTGTGTATTGTTGTCCACCATTAAAGGCTTTCCCACCAAACTACCAATCTTACTCAATCCTTTTAGGTTCCAATATTTGAAATCCAGCCCAGGGAACTTCATCTATATGGGAACAATGAAGTAATTCTTCTCTTGTAAACTCTATTTCTGGATTCCAAGCTTTAACTATAAATTGTTTGTTATAAAAATGGCATATACCCCATGTATAGCTTCATTTTCCCTATTTTACTATCAAACCTAACCAATATGATCCCATTTTTAAGTATAACTATTTTATTCAGTCCATGCTTTGCCCGAATTCTCTGTATGTACCCATTAATAACAACAAATGGGGGATGAGCACCCAACACATAGCAAACTATAGAATTCCGCCAATACTCAATCTCAGATTCGATATCCTCCGCCTCAATTTCAATAATAGGTGTATCATATGCATAGTAGGATATATATACTCTAATATGAAGCCTGCATTTGAAATTTTTTAAATATCAAAGCTATCCCAAACTGATGCCTTCTTCCCTGCTTCTTCCTCTTCATCTATCTGGTCAGCCCACAATTTCTTGCTAGAGCTTCCTTTCTCCTTATTCTCTACTTTACTCAAAGATTGAATTACTTCTTCTCATTGTTTTTGGGTCTGCGATTTCTGATTTTTCTCGACAACTGCCTTTCCTGGTACTGTTTGATTCAATTGCGTTTCAATTAGGGCACCAATTTCTTGTTCCCCAACTGTAGCAGTTTGAGCTCTCTGACCTCGTTGTGATTGCGAGGTTGCAGCATGTGCCATGAGTGCCTTCTATGATGGTACGTGAGCCCTCTTCCCACAGGTGGCGCATGTTAGTTAGCATGCGCCCAGAGAGAAATGAGCCATTCGTAGAAGTTTTCTTGCGTTGTTCATTCTTGTTCCAATATTGCTATTTATGAAGGTACTTGCTTGAGATTTGAGGTACATTTCTAATCTTTGGATTTTTCTTGAAGTTATATAATAACATACATATGTTTACTCTTGATAGATAGTTAAAAATTAAAAGGTTAGTAATTGTAGGTTTTGTTTATCCTATCTCATATACTATTATTAAGGTTGGCGCAATTACAAATTTTACAAAGATTATTAGGGTCATTATATTTCCTAACAGAAAATTAATCAGGCGTTCTAACTCATATCAATTAAATATTTTATTAAAAAATGTATTAATTAAAGAATAGAGATCGGCAATTGACATCCTTTGCATGTAGCTAAAATTTGACAATTTCATCAGTTTAGCCAAACAATTAATATTATCTCATGAAAAATTGGACTATTTCTCGTTCTTCATCATAAATATTTCAAGGAGTTTTTATTTTAAGGTATGGTGCATGCTTTTTCTGTCTCACTTACAATATAAAATTTTGCTAATTAATATAATTACTTTGCGCACGAAAACACTTTACAATATAATATTTTGAAAGTTACATCCCATTTATTGAATTTAGACAATTGTAGATAAATTACTCGTGAAAAGTTTATGCATAAATCTTTATTTGGTATTAATATGTAGATATGTAAATAAATTTATAGAATTTATAAATAAAGTACACTTAATTATTGGACAAACTTGAAGAATGA
>AWOL01S0009178.1:10563-21776 GCA_000715115.1 Nicotiana otophora | reverse complement strand
ATATGCTCAATCCTTATTTGTTGTTCAAGTTTTTCTTTTGACTTTGTTTGACAAATAAGTTCGACACAAATACTATACATTTGTGAAGAATCACTAAGTTGTCTTTGTATACCTAAGTTTGAATGATTCCTGCTATGAGTCTACGTTTGTTTAATATTTTTTTCCTTAACTTTAATTATTAATGCTATTGTGATTGTACTTTGGTTAATCTGAACTTAAATTGCTTGGTCAAAAACCGTTTTGCTCTTCTCAATAAAAGTCAGGTATACATAATACGTTTTGTTCAAAGGGACTCTAAACGATATGTTAAAATTATTAAAAATAAAGGGTTAAAAAGAAAAATAAGTAAAGTTAATTAATTAATTTTACAAAGTCAAATTTAAGGAAAGAAATTACCAAAACATAATATGTCAGTTGGAGTTTCATTAGAAATGAAAGGCTGGTATATATACATAATACGTTTGGATAAAGGCGAGATCATTTTAAAATCACACTTTTAACCGATGGATTGGTGATTAATTTCCGTAAAGTTCATAGGAAAATTTTAACTCTTCAACTCGTATGAATATATTATGATATTTAACCTTTTTTTAGTTTTAAAAAGTTATCTTAAAGAACTTAAGCACCAGTAACAGTAACAAATGTAAGCAACTTTCTAATTATGTGACAGTGATAGTCATTTAAGATTCTTTATTGCCATTCTAACTTTCTTTTTGTTTCCAACATGACGATTCTGACTTCAACATTGATACTTTTGGCATATATTTTCTCCCCTCACCCTCAACTTAAAGCTTTTAAGTCGACATAATTCTTTTCAACCAACTTTATAGTCATCATTTTCTCTCTTATACTCAATGGATGAGGTAATAGTAGATCCAACAATTACTATAAAAGCTAATGGACTTCAATGGTATCTGAGTGCGTCAATTCACCACGAGGGTTATTAAAGTGCAACAAAATGTCTAAAAATTAAATATGGTTCACGAAGAATCTGACTTATAGTTTCCCATTCTCGCCATCGAGAGACTTTAATAACTATAGCATGAGTTTCTTTTCTCTTTTCCTTTTTTTTTCCTTTCAAAACCTAATTTTAGAACNTTAATTATGGTTGAATGGTAGCAATGTAATGCTGCCATTATAGGATGGATATTGGTTGTAATTGGCAGGTGGTGTAGCTCAAACATAGCCATTTTCTGCCCAGTTGTTACCCAGATTTCCGACCGAATTCGGTCGGAAATTAATTAGTTTTGCCCAGAAATTCATAATTTTCGACCGAATTCGGTCGGCAATTATGAATTTATATTTTATTTTAAAAATAAATTAACAATTTATTATAATTTATAACTAATTATTTAATTAAATAAAATTATTATTTTTTAAAATTTCCGACCGAATTTGGTTGGAAATTTGAAAATTAAAAAAACAATAAATAGTTTCAGACCGATTTCGGTCGGAAATTTGAAAATTAAAAAAATATATATATAATTGTTTCCGACCGATTTCGGTCGAAAATTAAAGTTTGACAGTTAGTCAACGCTTTGAAGTTTTCGACCGAATTCGGTTAGAAATTTCCGACCGATTTCGGTTAGAAATTTCCGATCGATTTCGGTCGGTACACGTTTGCGATCATCGTTTTTCCGACCAATTAAAATCGGTCAGAATTCGGTCAAAAATTATAAATTTCCAACCAATTTCGATCAGAAATAGCGGACAGAATTACACTATTGTTTAGTAGTGTTTATTGCCATTCTAACTTTCTTTTTGTTTCCAACATGACGATTCTGACTTCAACATTGATACTTTTGGCATATATTTTCTCCCCTCACCCTCAACTTAAAGCTTTTAAGTCGACATAATTCTTTTCAACCAACTTTATAGTCATCATTTTCTCTCTTATACTCAATGGATGAGGTAATAGTAGATCCAACAATTACTATAAAAGCTAATGGACTTCAATGGTATCTGAGTGCGTCAATTCACCACGAGGGTTATTAAAGTGCAACAAAATGTCTAAAAATTAAATATGGTTCACGAAGAATCTGACTTATAGTTTCCCATTCTCGCCATCGAGAGACTTTAATAACTATAGCATGAGTTTCTTTTCTCTTTTCCTTTTTTTTTCCTTTCAAAACCTAATTTTAGAACTGTCCTAAAAAAAAGAATCAGCGGCCAATAAATAGGGGCATAGACTGGAGGAAGTAGGTTGTAATTCTCTTATTCATCTTCTGTCATCAATTCTTTTGGAAGGAAAAAAACGGTTAACGTTAAATTGGGTTAGAAAAAGTACAAATATTTGTAACGTAGATGTGCTGAGATCAAATTCCCGAAAATAATTCTTATTTATTTTCTTTGGACAGAACTGGAGGATTAGCCTAGTCAAATTTATTTGTGAGACCAAGTTGGTTAGATGGTAGAACTAAACTGGGCAGTGCGGTAAATTTTATTTTTTCACCAGTTGTAACGACCCAATCGGTCGTTTTGACTATTAGAATCCCGTTTCCCTAAATAAGACTTCCAGTATGTACTTTTAATGATTTATGACTTGCGGTATGATTAGTTCGGGATTTGGAAGTGTTTGGATTGAATTCGGAACACATGGTTCCTTAAGTTAGCCTTAAAAAAGACCAAGTTTGACTTCGGTCTACATTTTGAGAAAACGACCTCGGAATCGGGATTTGACGGTTCCAATAGGTTCGTATGATGATTTCTGACTTGGACGTATGTTCGAATCGGGTTTTGGATGACCCAAGAGCGTTTTGGCGCTTAATAGTAAAAATCAACTATTTGAAGGTTTAAAGTTCTTTAAATTTGGTTTGGGAATAAGTTAAAGCAAGTGACTCTTAATAACGGTCTTAGTGCATTCAAAAAGTTAAAGTGAGATGCTTAAGGATCTCGAGTCCGTAGTATGGTTGAGTATCGAGCTTTTGCAGCAGATTATGAAACGGGGCTTGGAGTACTATGCGTTATCTTCAGGTTGTGGTGTAGCATTAGAGAAACGGAAGGAAATAACTTTGGATTCATAAAACAAGTATCAGAATAGGTGTACCAGTTGAAGATGTAAAAGTGCGCACAAGGAGGGGTATAAGATCATTCACGGGTTTTGAAACAGCGTGATTTCGTGAAATAAGGTCACTCGGGATGAGTGCAGATTTGAGTTCGTTATGTAATGAATGGAGATATTATTATTTCTAAGACAAGTTGAGAATAAATTGAAAAAACAACGGGCCAGTTAACAATGGTGGAACCGGCATGATGGTGGCAATGATCAGTTCCTTCAGTGCATCGAGTTATGCATGTGATTTGTGGCGGTACGTGCGAGGATTGACGGCTACCGTAAATGATTTTATTTGGAGGAATTCAAGTATTATGGTATGTTATGTGTAGAGGAATCCCAAAAAAATTATCGTAGTTTAGACCACTACTTAAGGCCGATATTTTCGGCGGATATGGGAATTCAGTCATGTGTTGCAATGGTTCTCTTGAAATGAATTAAGTAGAAGGGTTTTATATGATGAAGTGTTTACCCTATTAGTGGTTCGGGAGTTATGATGGAATCCTTATACTCCTGCGCATTTGCGTGATTAAGTGCACTAAGTAGCATGGAATTCGAAAGTTGAGGATTCAAGATTTCTGTTTGGTGTTGACAAGGATGTCATGAGCTCGGATGAGCAGGAAAAGGATTTAGATGTGTAAAGTTAGATGGTATTGTTTTCGGCATCACCTAAGGTTGATGTCAGGTGTAAGAGACCTTGTGTATTGATTTGTGCATTCTTGATATGCTTTACAGCATCAGAGTAACTGGTAGCATAGATGTGCAAACTTGTTACTTGGTACGGAAGGTCGTGGGAGCGTGTCTCACGGAAAGATGGTATAAGTTTGAAAAGTAGTCACTTGATTGATTAAATATTTAACCACCAAGTATGAATATTGTGGCGATATCACTGATTCGAGAATTTATGCCTGGAGGGCGCTCGGTTCATTTGGTTGTGTACTCTGAAAGTTTGTTCCAATTATGATGCCTATTCTTGTGTGTTATGGGAAAAGTGTTATTATGGATCCTTGAAAGGTAATTAGCCTAGTACGATGCGATCAAAATCGGCTTGAGGTCTGTGGATGGATTTGAATATGAATATAGGCTCTATATTAGGCTGGATGTGTTCATTTCAGCATGAGCGCTCCTTATGGAGGAGTATTCGGATGTTGGATGTCAATTTGCCGTCGGTTATTTCATGTAATACTATATTGTACCGTGTAAGTTATGAAACGTCTTGATAAATTTCTTATGTGTTGAGGTTCCGCGTAGCGATGGTGTTATGTTAGCAGGATGGCTCTCAAGATTTAGTTCATATATCGCACCTTAGTTGTGCTTGAATTTTATAGCGTATGGCGTTGTCGGTCCTCCGAGAGATGGTATCATGCACTTAGCGTGCTTGTGTCCGATATTCGGATATTTTGCAGTAGTGAGCATTCTAGTTCGGTAAGTATGTTCTTATAGATTCTTTTTGTGCGGATCAGGTGGCACGCCGCCACGGGTATGTGGTTTGGATAGGGTTTCACTCCGCAACAGTGTGATGTTGAGTACAGTCTCCTATATTCTATTTTGTGTGTTTTGTGTCCGATTTTCTGAGAAAGGTTCATAACACCTTTCAGTTGTTTAATTAGTCACGTGGGTTAAATAATCTTTTCCATAGTCCATTTTTCTTATGTATCGCAATCGAGTCCGTAGCTTATTAGCTCATTGTGATGTCATATAAGACTTTTTGTCATGTTTGAGGTGGCTTATTGCCTGAGCAGCTTATATTAGGTGAGACGAGGTTATTGGATCTGGGATCAGTACGATCAGATTATATGAAGTATAATAAAGAGCAAATACCTTTATTTGGTCCATAATGAGGCAATGGTTCTTGTGAGAAGGAGAAACTCAATAATTTGTTGACTTGATAGGTGGTTATGAATTTTTACACATTTCTTCCCTCGTGGAAGCATTACAAGAGTTGGAATAGGACTTATAGGTATCATGAGATGTGTTGTGGATATCAAATTCTTGGAATCTTGACTATTGTTATCGGGGATGTTATTATGGGCATGTGAATGGTGCGGTACATGGTCTAGATTCATTAAAGGTATGCAATCATGTATTGGTGCATCGTGTAGTGATTTATACGGTCTTCATAGGTTGGAAACGAGCATAGTGAAAAATTCTGGATGTTAGAATTTGTCTCTAAGGCTTAATTTCATAAATAAAAGGGAGAATCTTTAGATTTGCTCGAACTAATGTGCTCAATTGGGTGTGGTAGCATGGGTAGGTGCTCGAAGTGTTAAACTGTGATTTTGGACAACTCTAGAATAGTCCTTAGCACGTTCGAGGACGAACATATATTTAAGTGGGAGAGAATATAATGACCCAACCGGTCGTTTTGACTGTTAGAACCCCGTTACCCTGAATAAGACTTCCAGTATGTGCTTTTCATGATTTATGACTTGCAAGGATGATTGGTTCAGGATTTGGAAGTGCTTGGATTGCAATCGAAACACTTGGTTCCTTAAGTTAACCTTATAAGGCCAAGTTTGACTTCGGTCAACATTTTGAGAAATCGACCTTGGAATCGGGATTTGACGGTTCCAATAGGTTCGTATGATGATTTCGGACTTGGGCGTATGTTCAAATCCAGTTTTGGATGATCCGAGAGCATTTTGGCGCTTAATAGTGAAAATCAATTATTTGAAGGTTTAAAGTTCTTTAAATTTGGTTGGGAGTAATCGAGGTCCGTTCGAAATTTCGAGCCTGGGAGTAGCTCCGTATTGTGATTCTGGTCTAAGGAGCGGGTTCAGAATTATATTTGGAAGTCCGTAGTTAAATTAGGCTTGAAATGGCTAAAATAGTAATTTATGCTTGGAAGTTTGACCGGGGAGTGGACTCTTTGATATCGAGGTCGGAATCCAGTTCCGAAAATTGTCATAGCTCTATTATGTCATTTATGACTTGTGTGCAATATTTGAGGTCAGTTGGACTTGATTTGATAGGTTTCGGTACCGAATGTAGAAGTTGGAAATCTTAAGTTTTATTAGGCTTGAAATGGAATATAATTCGTGGTTTTAGCGTTGTTTGATGTGATTTGAGGTTCGACAAAGTTCGTATGATGTATTGGGACTTGTTGGTATATTTGGTTGAGGTCCCGATGGGCTCGGGTGAGGTTCGGACGACTAACGGATCACCTTTGGCCTTTGGAAGACTGCTGATACCTGCTGGAAAGTTTCTTATACGCGATCGCGTAGAGTAATTTGGGCAGCTGGAATTTGCACTCAGCGATCGCATGGGCATGTCCGTGATCGCGTAGGTTAGGCCAGCTTGTGCATCGCGATTGCGTGTAGTTGTTTGCGATCACGTAGGGGAAACTAGGGAGGAGCTAGGTCATGCACTTAATGCTTCGCGATCGCGTGAGGAGGTTCGTGATCGCGTAGGTTTGCAGAATCAGTGCTTGCGATCGCGTGGGACTTTATACGATCGCGTATGGTTATTTTATGGGCAGAAAATTATTTTGCTACATGATCGCGTGAGTAAGTCCGCGATCACATAGAATAAATCACTGGGCAGATAGTTTAAGTTCTGAAGTCCCATTTTCCATTTTTAACGATTTAGAGCTTGGATGTGGACGATGTANAAATCACTTGGCAGATAGTTTAAGTTCTGAAGTCCCATTTTCCATTTTTAACGATTTAGAGCTTGGATTTGGACGATTTATGGGAGAGTTTTAGAGAAACTAACGGGGTAAGTGTTCTTAACTCAATATTGGTTAAATTACCCGAATCCATCGCTGTTTATATCATTTAATTGGTGAATTAAGTTGGAAAAAGTTTGAAATTCCTCTTGGATAAATTTGAGTATTTGAGGGTTGAATTGTTATCGAAATTTAGTGATTTTGGTATGGGTAGACTCATGGTTGAGTGGGCGTTCATATTTCGTAACTTTCGCTGGATTCCGAGACGTGGGCCCTACAGACGATTTTTGAATCAATTTCGGATTTTTATTGAAGAATGTAGTATTTTCTTATGAAATTGATTCCTATAAGTTTTAGTGATTGAATCGAATTATTTTGGCTAGATTCGAGCCATACAAAGTTTGATAATCGAGAAAAAGGACTACTAGTGGATTAAAATGGAGTAAGTTGAGGTAAGTCTCTTGTCTAATCTTGTGAGGGGGAAATTACCCCATAGGGATTAAATTGAATAATTGTTGCTAATTGCGAGGGCTACGTACGTACGAGGTGACGAGAGTCCGTGCGTAGCTACTATGGATCATGCCGCATGTCCCTCTGCAGTGTACACGAAACTCTGGATCGGGCCGTACGACCTCGGCAGAAATCGTGCTTAATAATAATAATTATACGATACTTTGATAGTTTATTTCATCTGGTGAATCTAATTGAAATTTGGAAATTATTGGAATTTTAAAAACTTATTATCTCTACTTGTTAAGGAAATTATTGTTATTTCTGTAAATGAGGCTAATTGATAAATTGATAATTTATTTGAATTTAAGGAATTTAATTACTTCTGCTGGTTCAATAAAATTATTGTTAACTCTGTGAATCACGATGATATAATTATTTCTAGTTTCATGATTACTTAATATTAGTGACCCATAGTGAGTGTCAAAGTCGGCCATCTCATCTCTACCTTTTCGAGATTAGGCTTGATACTTACTGGGTACACGTTGATTTCGTACTCATACTGCACTTGCTGCACATTTTATTGTGCATGTGTCACGACCCAAAACTAACCCCTATCGTGATGGTGCCTATCGTGGAACTAGGCAAGCCGACTCATTTCCAAAACAAACCGATATTTTCATTTTAAAGAAAATTTCAATGTTATTTACCATAAAAACCTTCGTAAATGAGTTCAACTCAAAATAAAAGTGTGGAAGGAAAAGCCCGACATTGGGGTGTCACTAGTCATGAGCATATACTACAATCTGTCTAACAATATCAAGGCTAACTCAGCCTGGAAAATAGCTAAATACAACTAGAGGAAGATAAGAGGGAGAAGAGAAGGGGCTGCGATCGCCAAATAGCTACCTTGCTATCTCCGAGAAAATCTGCAATCAGAACACTCAATAACCGCTACCGTGTCCAGCTACACCTGAATCTGCACACAAGGTGCAGGGAGTAACGTGAGTACGCAAACTCAGTAAGTAAAAATAATAAATAAAGACTGAGCAGTAGTGACGAGCAATAAAGCATATAACGTTCATATCATTAAATCTCAGTAAAGTACAACATGCTTTAAAAATCAGTGTTTGAATCAAATCATCTCCTTTAAACCCGGTTCCAGTAAATAATCATTTAAAGATATATTTCCAACAGTTTTTCAAACAAAGGCTCAATGCAAAGGTGAGCAAAAATGATGAAATTATAAACAGCCCCTCGGGCAAAACATCACTCATATACTGCCCCTCAGGCAAACCTCACAGTCACTCATGCCACTCGGGCATACCTCACAATCACTACTGCCACTCGGGCATACCTCACAATCACTCATGCCTCCTAGTCACTCAGCACTCGGCACTCGGCACTCGGCACTCGCACTCAGTAGGTACCTGCGGTCACTAGGGTTGTGTAAAGACTCCGGAGGGGCTCGTTTAGCCCAAGCACTATAATCTGCACGGACAACTCACGTGCTGCACAGACAACTCACGTACTATAATAATAAAGCATGCTGCAGGAGGCAGTCCCAATCCACACTCATCCTCACAATCAGGCCCTCGACCGATATCAACATGCTACGATGTGCAGCCCGGTCCCATAAATATCCTCACAAATCAGGCCCTCGGCCTCACTCAGTCATAAACCTCTCAAGCCACTCGGGCATTTTAGTAAAATAGGGTATTCGACCCAAAACATTTATTTGCATCAAAATAGAGTTATAAAACTGAGTTATGCGGTAAACAAGTATAAACACGACTGAGTATAAAATTTCAATCGAAAACAATGAGAAGATAGTAAGAGAAAGACCCCAAGGGTCGAAACAGTACTAGTGCAAGGCCCAAACATGGTATTCAACCCAATTTATAGAAATTCATTCTAAAACATATAAGTGTCATATAGTTTCAACAAAGTATGCAACTTTACAGTTGCTACGGGATGGACCAAGTCACAATCCCCAACAGTGCATGCCCACACACCCGTCACCTAGCATGTACGTCACTAACAATAGTAGAAAGATATAAAATCCGGGGTTTCGTTCCCTCAGGACTAGATTTACAATCGTTACTTACCTCAAACCGGTCAAATCTCTACCCCACAATGCTCTTGCCTCTGGACTCGGCTTCCAAATGCTCCAAATCTATTCACAATCAGTACAATACCATCAATATACGCTAATGGAATGATATCCACAAGAAAAGCTTTAAAATTAGACCAAAACCCAAAATTGACTCATACTCGGCCCCCGGGCCCACGTCTCAAAATCCGACAAAATTCACAAAACTAGAAAGCTCATTCACTCATGAGTCTAACCAAACAAAATTCATCAAAATCTAACATCATTCGGTTCTTCAAAATCCTTAAATTACTCTCAAACAATTCCAAGCCCTAACCCCTCATTTTCACTAATTACAATGATTAAACAACGGGAAAATCATCATATATACGAGTATTAGGCTCAAGTAAATTACCTCAATGAAAACCCCCTTTGATTCCCTCTTCAAACTTCTCCAAAAAGATCCAAACCCGAATAAAAATTGTGAAGAATGCACAAAACTTCGTGAAGTGTTCCTATATACCTTTTGTCCTGGCATCTCGTACCTGTGGCCCCTTTTCTTGCACCCGCGTGACCGCACCTGTGGTCCAAGGAGCAGCACCTGCGCAACTCACTTATCCACCCAGACTCGGCATCTGCGGCAGACCCGTCGCACCTGCGAAGACGCATCTACGCATTTCCTCTGCTTCTGCGAAGCCTGCCCAACATTCCCCTTTCCGCATCTGCGTCCCAGGTTTCGCACCTGCGGGCTCGCAGATGCGATCTCCAACTCGCACCTGCGCAATCTGCCTAGCCCAGCGTTGTCCATACCTGCGCACTCCTCACACGCACCAGCGACCTCGCACCTGTGACTCTTCCTTCCGCAGGTGCAGAAATAGCAGAAGCAGCAGCTCCAGCTGCAAATTCCAACTTCGACAAATCCGTTAACCCCCCGGAATCACCCTGAGGCCCTCGGGACCTCAACCAAAAATACCAGAAAGTCATATATCAGCATACAAACTTAGTCGAACCTTTGAATCACTCAAAACAACCTCCAAACACCAAATTACCTTCAGAGTCAAGCCTAAGAACTTCTAAATTTCCAAATTCCGCAACCGATGCTGAAACCACTAAACCATGTCTAAATGACCACAAATTTGCACACACGTCACAAATGACACTACGAACCTAATCCAACTTCCAAAATTCCATTCCGACCCTGATATCAAATTTTCCATTGCCGACCGAAATTGCTAAATTTCCAATTTCTCCTTCAAGCCTAATTCTACCGCAGACCTCCAAATCACATTCTGGACGCACTCCTAAGTCCAAAATCAGCTAACGGACCTAACAGAACCATACGAATTCAAATCCGAGATCGTTTACACATAGGTCAACATCTTGTTGACTTTTCCAACTTAAGTTTCAATTTAAGAGATTAAGTGTCTTAATTCACTCTGAAACTACTCCGGTCCCGGACCAACTAACCCGATATAACATAATATAGCTGAATAACATAAGAAGAAGTAGAAATGGGGAAAACAGGGCTATAAATCCCCAAACTAATGGCCGGGTCATTACATCCTCCCCCTCTTATCCGTTCGTCCTCGAACGGGTGTAGAAATATACCTAGAGTCTCGAATAGGCGTGGATATCTGCTCTGCATCTCCCGCTCCGTCTCCCAGGTGGCCTCCTCCATATGCTGACCTCTCCATTGCACCTTCACTGAAGCTATATCCTTTGACCTCAACCTTCGAACCTGTCGATCCAAAATAACCACCAGCTCCACATCATAAGTCATATCACCCTCCAACTGAACCGTGCTGAAATCTAAAACATAGGACGGATCTCCAATATACTTTTGGAGCATGGAAACATGAAACACTGAATGCACACTCGACAAGTTGGGTGGCAAGGCAAGCTTATAAGCCACCTCCCCTATTCTCTGAAGCACCTCAAAAGGCCCAATGAAC
>AWOL01S0009175.1:0-24480 GCA_000715115.1 Nicotiana otophora | reverse complement strand
ATAATCCCACTAGTGGGGTCTGGGGAGGGTAGTGTGTACGCAGACCTTACCCCTACCCTGGGGTAGAGAGGCTGTTTCCAATAGACCCTCGGCATCCTTCCCTCCAAGAACTACCCACCTTTGCTCTTGGGGTGACTCAAACTCACAACCTCTTGGTTGGAAGTGGAGGGTGCTTACCATCAGAGCAACCCACCTTATCTAAAAGTTAGTCTCAGAGTTCCCTTATTAATACCAAGGAATGTTGCACATCGTGCTACGAAATAAGAAAGGCCTAAGGATTAAAGGGATATGCACATGATAGTCATAATGTGTGAGGTACCCAAATGTCCTCGTAATAGAGGAAGGAAAAGCCAATGATACGACTAAAGGTAAGAAAGATCATAAAGTTGGCTTCGAGAGTCATAGTTTTTGATTTCATATATATGGTGTAAAGTGGTAATATCTATATGTTATTTAGGATTGATTTCTGGGATTCTCTGACATGTGGATAGGCCCAGTTACAGAGGAAACTCTGTTGAAATTTTTAAGAATTTATAAAGATAGCAAAATCTTAAGGTCCATAAGTAAGTTAAAATTTTGGAAAGGATGTATAAGACCGATGTAGTCATAAGTGCCTATATATAATGGTTGGAGGTAAAATGATGGTAACTCTATTCTTAGAAGGGACTTGTAAAACATTCAAGGATGAATGTTCTTAAGTGGGGGAGAATGTAATACCCCAAAAATTTTTGAAGTACTTAAGCACTATTAAGAAAGTTGATGTACGCTAATTTTATTATTTTGTGTGCGTACAAGGAATATTATATGAATGATATCAATTGATCGTGATAATATATGTATGAGGTACATTAAGAATGGTTTATGGTCTAAGAAGAGCCCCAAGGCTAAGGCAAGTTGAAAATTTTATGATGGGATAACGTTTCAAGTGAGTTCGCACAAGATCTACCTTAAAACGAGCATACCTCTCTTGATATGAAGATTTATATGGTGTATTACCCATCAAAATAAAGGTCTATGTGTCTAGTTTCCAACGCTTTAAACCGTTCGTCATTTGAACACTCCTACAAGACGTTATGACCAAATTACCAAAGGCTAGATCTGCAATCAATTTCGCGACCGCAAAACGGTTCCGCGAACTGCATAAGCATCGCAAAGTGGAGCAGAGACGGACAAACTATTATGCTGCAATTATGCTGTCGCATAATTGATTATGCTGTAATTATGTTGTCGCATAATTATTATGCTGCAATTATGCTGTCGCATAATTGATTATGCTGTCGCATAATTGATTATGCTGCAATTCTGCTGCCCACAAAACGATTATGCTATAGCACAACTGCACCACATAATTGACTTCGGGGGTCATTTTTGGAAATTTTCATATCCGATCCAATTTTGATATAAAGTCTTAGGGGGTCATTTTAGAAGGTAAAATGTGATTTTGTAGAGAGAGGAGAGATCTATCTTAGAGAGAGAAAGAGAAGACCTAGCTATTTTGTTCATCAATTTTTGCTCAAGGCTTGAAGATTTCACAAGATCTTCATCTAATAGGTAAGATTCTACTCCTTAGCCCTAAATTTCGGGATTTTGATTAAAAGTAGGTCATGAGAAGTATGATTCTTGGGTGTGAGAGTATTATGTATATATATACTTACCAATAAGTTTTGTGGGGAGATTGTTGAGCTTAAATAAGTAAAGATTGAGTTGTGGAATGAAGAAAATCTTGTAGAAGAACCTTGTAGTTAAATTTGCACACCTAGTGTTTGATAAAATGCTCAAATGAGCTGAGATCATGAATATCTTCCTAATAATGGTTCAATTTTGCTATGTCTCAATATAGATTGGGATTCNGGAGGATCTATAGTGTTTCCACACTTCCCTTCCAACGTGACTCGAACCCAGGACCTAACGGTCGTAGGTGGAGGTGCTTTTACCAACTGAGCAAGCCTCACTTGTCAAATGGAAGATCTTAGAGTCTAGTTTCTAATGCTTCAAACTGTTCGTCATTTGGACACTCCTACAAGAAGTTATGAACAACTTCCCAAAGGCTGGCTCTGCGGTCAATTTCGCGACCACAAAACGGTCTCGCGGACCGCATAAGCATCGCAAAATGGAGCAGCGATGGACAAATTTTTAAAAAACTATTATGCTATCGCATAATTGATTCTGCTGTCCACATAATCAATTTTTCTGCCCACAAAACGATTATGCTATAGCACAACTGCACCACATAATTGACTTCGGGGGTCATTTTTGGAAATTTTCATATCCGATCCAATTTTGATATAAAGTCTTAGGGGGTCATTTTAGAAGGTAAAATGTGATTTTGTAGAGAGAGGAGAGATCTATCTTAGAGAGAGAAAGAGAAGACCTAGCTATTTTGTTCATCAATTTTTGCTCAAGGCTTGAAGATTTCACAAGATCTTCATCTAATAGGTAAGATTCTACTCCTTAGCCCTAAATTTCGGGATTTTGATTAAAAGTAGGTCATGAGAAGTATGATTCTTGGGTGTGAGAGTATTATGTATATATATACTTACCAATAAGTTTTGTGGGGAGATTGTTGAGCTTAAATAAGTAAAGATTGAGTTGTGGAATGAAGAAAATCTTGTAGAAGAACCTTGTAGTTAAATTTGCACACCTAGTGTTTGATAAAATGCTCAAATGAGCTGAGATCATGAATATCTTCCTAATAATGGTTCAATTTTGCTATGTCTCAATATAGATTGGGATTCCTAGAATTTCCGGAACGTTGTAGTAATTTAAGGAAAGCTCAAAGCGAGGTATGTTGGCTAAACTTCCTTCTTAGAATTGAATTCAATGATGTTCCCGTAAGTTTCAAGTATGGATGTCTCAAGTTCCTTATTCTATGTTTCGGGTTGTTCCCAATAAATTTGAATGTCCGAAATAAGCAAAGTATCGAGAATTATGTATTCAAAACGTGTTCCAAATGTTCCTATCACATTATGTTATCTTTTGGGAATGTGTTCAAGAAACATATGTGTATTAAAATGCTATGTCTTTGAGTGGTGTTTCAAAGGAAGGTTATGATGTCAAATTGTGTGAGAAAACTCAATATGCTTAAGACTCTTAATTGCTCATATGTGTACCTAAAATATTGATTGGAAATGTCTTATTGTTGATAACCTATAAAGATGGTTGGAAGTGAAATAAGTGAATTGGGGATATAAAGTATGGCCAGCGTGCCAAGAGTGAAAGTTATACTTGTGGCCAATGGTACCCATGAAATGAGATGATGTATGAAAGATTATGAAATGAGCTTTGATTCAACTATTCAAAAATTGACTTTGAAAATAGAATTGCCTAAAAGCTTATGAACTCAAGTGATGTCCGTATGTGGTTGTTTTAGCTAATGCTATGTTTAGTGAGTATTTGCAATGTGTTTTGCATTCTTATATGTTCGTGAGTGAAAATTGTGTATTGTCCTTTTTGGGAAAAAGTAATTCAACAAGAAATCCATTGTGTTTAAAGTCTTCATTACTAATGAACCGAAAGTTGTGATTTTCGGGATATTGTATATGTTGATATTTAGGATGATGATCCATGAAAGGAAAGATATGAAAGTGTGGAATATGCAATATGGTCATTGTGCCATGAAATGTCACGACGCGGAATTCCCACCGTCGGGAGTATGATGGCACCTAATATTTTACTTGCTAGACAAGCCAACGTTAGACAATTCATTAAATCAATTCTTATCTTGTTCAGTAAATAACAACATATTAACTAAGGTGAAATATAATGGGTGCGAAATAATATAAAAACTGCATTAATTACTACCACCCGAATCTGGAGTCACAATTCACGAGCATTCTAGAATTTACTACAAGTTATAGTCTAAAAGAAATACAACTGTTTGAATGAGAGAAACAGTAAAACATGAGGATAGACGGGGACTTCAAGGTCTGTGAACGATGACAGATCTATCTTGAGTCTCCGGATAGCGGGTCCAATAGCTAAAGTCTCGATCAACCCGAGCTGGTAACAAAATCTGCACAGAAAGTGCAGAGTGCAGTATCAGTACAGCCGACCCCATGTACTGGTAAGTGTCGAGCCTAACCTCAACGAAGTAGTGATGAGGCTAAGGCAAGGCACTTACAAATCAACATGTATAGTTTAACATTGTAAATACAAATAACAATAATGAAGAATTAGACAGGAGATATCGGGACGGGGAAACATGCCGGGGGAAATATGAGATAAAGAAGTACAGCAGAATGATAACCGGAACAACCAACATATTATGATTCAACGGGAACACGAATACAGTAAAAGAAAAATGCATGGCATCACCTTTCATGCTTTTACTCTCAATCTCACCATAAAATCAATAAAAATGACACGACATCACCCTTCGTGCATTAACTTCCATAATATGGCACGGCATCACCCTTCATGTATTAACACTCACAATATGGCACGGCATCACCCTTCGTGCATTAACACTCATAATATGGCACGACATCACCCTTCGTGCATTAACTCCCATAATATGGCACGGCATCACCCTTCGTGCATTAACACTCACAATATGGCACGGCATCACCCTTCATGCATTAACACTCATAATATGGCACGACATCACCCTTCGTGCTTTAACACTCACAATATGGCACGACATCACCCTTCATGTATTAACACTCTCCCTTGCCATAAGGCAATGCATAAATAACAACAGGGAGATAAAATAACAAATACAAGCCTTACTTCAATATTTGGTTCCACAATATCAATATCAACTTTGAAATAAATTCTCAATTATCACCAAAAACTCCGCAAACATGATAAGAACGATCAATTTAACAACACTAGTATAAACACGTATCAATTAGGCATAGAAAAGAGACAATATAAGAAAAACGGAAGAAACATGGAAAATAGGTAAATTGGCGGCGCATAAGTACTCGTCACCTCACATATACGCCGCTCACATGAATTTCACTTAGCAAATAGTCTAAGGTTCTTAATTCCCTTAAGTCAAGGTTAGACACAACACTTACCTCGCTCCGAAGGCCACTTAATTCTCAATCACAGCTTTTCCTTTGGAATTCACCTCCAAACTACTCGTATCTATTCAAAAATAACTCAATAATATCAAATATTGCTAAAGGAATCAATTATATTGCATAAATTAAATTTCCTAAATTTTCCTCCAAAAAGTCAAAAAATTGACCCCGGGCCCGCTTGGTCAAAACCCGAAGTTCGGACTAAAATCCTTTTACCCATTCACCCCCGAACCCGGATATATAATTAGTTTTGGAATCCGACCTCAAATTGAGGTCTAAATCCCCAAACTTCCGAAATCCCTAGTTTCTACCTTAACCCCTATTCTACAATGAAAACTCTAGATTTTAGGTTGATAATTCATGAAATGAAATGGGTAATTGAAAGAAAATGGTTTAGAATCACTTAACAATACTTTGGGGAAGCAAATGACTCTTGCAAATCACCTCTACCCGTTTGGTTCTTGAAAAATATTGAAGAAATGGCTTAAACCCGTATTTGGATTCTGTTAAGTGCTGGGCGACAGTGTGCATTGCGTTCGCGAGGCCACTATCGCGTTCGCGAAGAGCATTGGCTGCCGAGCCTTCGTGTTCGCGAGACAGTGTTTGCGTTCATGTAGGCTACCCCCTGGCTTTCGCGTTCGCGAGATATTGCTCGCGTTCGCGATGAAGAAAAGGTTGACCCCCTAGTGCCTAACACTATGCGTTCGTGATGGGCTTGTCGCGTTCGCGAAAGGGTATTGCCCTCATCACTTCGCATTCGCGAAGAAACAATTTCGCCCTCATCAGTTTACCCTTCGCATTCGCGAGAGGACCTTCACAAACGCGAAGACGGATATGTCAGACACCAGAATCTGCAGAAAACCAGATTTTCCAAAGTCCAAAACAGCCCGTCGCCTATCCGAAACTCACCCGAGCCCTCAGGGCTCCAAACCAAACATGCACGAAAGTCTTAAAACATCATACGAACTTGCTCGCGCGATCAAATCACCAAAATAACACCTAGAACTACGAATTTAGCACTAAATCAAATAAAATTCTCAAGAACACTTTAAAATTTCTATCTTCACAACTGGACGTCCGAAGCACGTCAAATCAACTCCGTTTCTCACCAAATTTCACAGACAAATCTTAAATGTCATAATGAATATGTATCGGGCTCCTAAACCAAAATACGGACCCGGTACTCACAATACCAAACATCAATCAATTCTTAGAAATAATTAATTTTCAGACTTTTAATTTTCATTAAAAATTCATAACTTGAGCTAGGGACCTCCGAATTCGATTCCAGGCATACGTCCAGGTCCCATAATTCGATACGGACCCACCGGGACCGTCAAACCACGGATCTGGGTCCGTTTACTAAAAATATTGACCGAAGTCATCTAAAATCAACTTTTAAGGAATTTGTTTTTATTTTCATAAGTTTTTAACATATAAGCCTTCGGGGCCAATACCCGGACTGTGCACACAAATTGAGGAGGGTAAAAAATGAGATTTTTAAGTCTTAAGAGCACAGATTCGAGTTCTAAAATATAAGATGACCTTTTGGGTCATCACATTCTCCACCTCTAAAACAACTGTTCGTCCTCGAACGGACATAGAAAAGTACCTAGGCTGGTGAAAAGGTGGGGATATCTACTCCACATATCGGACTCGGACTCCCAAGTGGCTGCCTCAATAGGCTGACCTCTCTACTGCACTCGAACAGAAGGGTAACTCTTTGATCTCAACTGGTGAACTTGCCGGGCTAAAATAGCCACCGGCTCCTCCTTGTAAGTCAAATCCTTGTCCAACTGGACAGAGCTGAAATCTAACACATGGGACGGATCGCAATGATACTTTCGAAGCATGGAAACATGGAATATCGGATGAATAGCTGCTAAACTAGGTGGTAACGTAAGCCTGTAAGCCACCTATCCTACCCTCTCTAGAATCTCAAAAGGTCTGATATACCTAGGGCTCAACTTTCCCTTCTTTCCAAACCTCATTACACCCTTCGTGGGTGATACCCAAAGCAACACTCTCTCTCCGACCATGAATGCAACATCACGAACTCTGCGGTCGGCATAACTCTTCTGCCTGGACTGAACTGTGTGAAGTCAATCCTGAATAATCTTGACCTTATCCAAGGTATCCTCTACTAAGTCTGCCCAACAACCGAGCCTCTCCCGGCTCGAACCACCCAACTGGTGACCGGCACCGCCTACCATATAATGCCTCATAGAGAGTCATCTGAATGCTTGACTGGTAGCTGTTGTTGTAGGCGAACTCTGCAAGGGGAAAGAACTGATCTCACGATCCTCCGAAGCCTATAACACATGCGCGGAGCATATCCTCCAAGATCTGAATAGTGTGCTCAGACTGTCCGTCCGTCTGAGGATGAAACGTTGTGCTCAACTCAACTCAGGTGCCCAACTCACATTGTACTCCTCTCCAAAAGTGCAAGGTGAACTACGTAGCTTGATCATAAATGATAGACACGGGCACCCCGTGAAGACGGACGACCTCATGAATGTAAATCTTTGCCAACCGCTCCGAAGAATAGGTAACTGCCATAGGAATGAAGTGCACTAACTTGGTCAGCCTGTCCATAATGACCCAAACTGCATCGAGCTTCCTCTGAGTCCGTGGAAGTCCAAGAACAAAATCCATAATGATATGCTCCCACTTCCACTCAGGAATCTCTATCTTCTGAAGCAAACCACCAGGTCTCTGATGCTCGTACTTTACTTGCTGACAATTTAGACACCGAGCTACATATGCAACTATGTATTTCTTCATCCTCCTCCGCCAATAATACTGCTGCAAGTCCTGATATATCTTGGCGGTGCCCGGTTGAATAGAATACCGAAAACTGTGGGCCTCCTCAAGAATCAACTCACGAAGTCCATCCATATTAGGCACGCAAATACGGACCTACATCCTCAAAACTCCGTCATCTACAACAGTAACCTGCTTGGCACCACCGTGCCACACTATGTCTCTAAGGACAAGTAAATGAAGATCGTCATCCTGCCGATCTCTAATGCACTCAAACAAAGAAGACCGAGCAACTGTACAAGCTAGAACACGGTTGGGCTCAGAAACATCCAGCCTCATGAACTGGTTGGCCAAGTCCTGAACATCCAATGCAAGCGGTCTCTGACCAACTGGAATATATGCAAGGCTACCCATACTAGCTAATTTTCTACTCAAAGTATCGGCCAACACATTGGCCTTCCCGGAATGATACAATAAGGTGATATCATAGTCTTTCAATAGCTCCAACCATCTTCTCTGCCTCAAATTGAGTTCCTTCTACTTGAACAACTACCGCAAGCTCCGATGATCCGTGAATACCTCACATGGCACGCTGTAAATATAGTGCCTCCAAATCTTCAATGCGTGAACAATGGCTGTCATCTCTAAATCATGAACAGGGTAATTTTTCTCGTGAACCTTTTAGCTTCCGCGAAGCATATGCAATAACCTTGCCACCCTGCATCAATATAGTATCCAAACCAATACGGGATACGTCACAATATACTATATAAGATCCTGAACCTTTGGGTAACACCAATACTGGTGCCGTAGTCAAAGCTGTCTTGAGCTTCTGAAATCTCACCTCACACTCGTCTAACCACCTGAATGAGGCACCCTTCTGGGTCAACCTGGTCAACGGGGCTGCTATGGATGAAAACCCCTCCATAAATCGACAGTAATAGCCCGCCAAACCCAGGAAACTATGGATCTCTGTAGCTGATGTGGGTCTAGGCCAGTTCTGAACCGACTCAATCTTCCTAGGATCCACATGAATACTCTCTGCTGATACAATGTGACCCAAGAAAACAACTAAACTCAACCAAAACTCGCATTTTGAGAACTTAGCATATAACTGTTGTCCCTCAGAGTTTGAAGAATGATCTGAAGGTGCTGCTCATGCTCCTCTCGGTTATGGGAGTAGACCAAGATATCATCAAAAAACACAATCACAAAGGAATCCAAGTAGGGCTTGAACACCCGTATCATCAAATCCATGAATGTTGTTGGGGCATTTGTCAGCCCAAATGACATAACTAGAAACTCATAATGCCCATACCGAGTCCAAAAAGCTGTCTTAGGGACATCGGATTCCCTAATCCTCAACTGATGGTAGCCAGATCTGAAATCAATCTTCGAAAACACCTGGGCACCCTGAAGCTGATCAAATAAATCATCAATCCTTGGCAATGGGTACATGTTCTTGATGGTGACATTGTTCAACTGCCGATAATCTATACACATCCTCATCGATCCATCTTTCTTCTTCACAAACAACACAGGTGCACCCCAGGGCGAGACACTAGGTCTAATGAAGCCCTTATCAAGCAAATCTTGTAACTGTTCTTTCAATTCTTTCAACTCTAGGGGGCCATGTGGTATGGCGGAATGGAAATAGGCTGAGTGCCCGGAGCCAAATCAATGTAGAAATCAATATCCCTGTCGGGGGCATCCCCAGCAGGTCTGCAAAAAACACCTCTGGAAACTCACGAACAACCGGTACTAAATCCATGGAAGGAACCTCCGCACTGGAATTGCGGACATAAGCCAAATAAGTTAGACACCCTTTCTTGACCATATGCTGAGCCTTCACATAAGAGATAAACCTACTGGCAGAATGGACAAGAATCCCTCTCCACTCTAATTGAGGCAACCCCTGTAAGGCTAAGGTCACCGTCTTGGCGTGAGAATATAATATAGCATGATAAGGTGACAGTCAATCCATACCCAGTATGACATCAAAATCAACCATATCGAGAAGTAGAAGATCTACACGAGTCTCAAGACTCCCAATGGTGACCACACACGATCGATAAACACGATCTACAATAATAGCATACCCCACTAGTGTAGACACATACACATGAGCACTCAAAGAATCACGGGGCACAACCAAATATGAAGCAAAATAGGATGACACATAGGAGTAAGTAAACCCTGGATCAAATGGAACTGAAGCATCTCTACTGCAAATTGAAACAATACCTGTGATAACAGCGTCAGATGACTCAGCCTCAGGCCTGGCTGGGAAAGCATAACACCGGGGCTGGGCCACACCACTCTGAACTACGTCCCTGAGATGACCTCTAGCCGACTGGTCTTCACCTCTAATGACCTGACCTCCACCTCTAACAGTCTGGCCTCTACCTCTGGCTACCTGACCCCTACCTCTGGCTGGCTGAGCAGGTGGTGCAGCAATTGGTGTTGGAACTGTGGCACGAGAACTCTGATGCTGTGAGCTGCCCGTTGCCCGAGGGCAAAATCTAGCAATGTGCCTCTGATCACCACAAGTATAACATAACCTCGGCTGCTGTGACTACTGACCCTGAAATTAATCCTGCCGACCTAAATAACCATCCTGATAGCTCTGGGGTGGAGGTGCACTAATAGGAGCTGGTGGTGCACTGCAGGCTAGCTATTCGGAATAAGGCATATGAGGACCACGACCACCTGAGGCACCGTGGGATGCCTGGAGTGCTGAATGAAATGGCCTGGGAGGGTGGCCTCTACCAAAAGTGCCCCTGCCTCTAGATGGGGCACCGCTGAACTCACCAGAATAACAAGGTCTCTTGTCAGACCCCTGACCTCCCTGAGTAAGAACCATCTCGACTTGTCTAGCGACATTAGCAGCCGCCTGGAAAGAAATCTCACTCCCAGTATCCTTAGCCATCTGCAATCTGATAAGCTAAGCAAGTGTATCAATAAACCTCCTCACCCTCTCTCTCTCAGTGAGAAGCAGGAGAATAGCATGACGGGCCAAATCCACAAAACGGGTCTCATACTGAGTAACAGTCATACTGCCTTGCTGGAGATGCTCAAACTGACGGCGACGCTCCTCTCTCAACGTGATAGGCAGAAATTTCTCTATGAAGAGCTGAGAGAACTGGTCCCAAGTAAGAGCAGGTGACCCAGCTAGTCTGCTCAATAAATAATCTCTCCACCATTTCTTGGCGGAACCAGTCATCTAAAATGCAGCAAAGTCGACCCTATTGGTCTCCACTATACCCATATTCCGTAGAACCTCGTGACAACTGTCAAGATACTCCTGGGGATCCTATGAAGGAGCACCACTGAAGTGAACAGGAAAGAGCTTGGCAAACCTGTCCAATCTCCACAAAGCCTCAGAAGACATAGCTAACCCATCACCGGTCTGTGGCGCAACAACTGGTTGAACTACTCCGACTGGATGAGCTGCTGGAGCCTGATACTGGGGAGCTATTTGCTCCGGAGCGGGAGTAGTGGGAGTCTAGGCCCCTCCTCCAGTCTAAGAGATGGCTGGTTCCATGGGAAATGCACCAGTCTAGGCCACACTTTCCATAAGGCCCACCAAACGGACCAAAGCGTCCTGAAGTACTTGGGTGGCAATGAACCCCTCCGGAACCTGAGTTGGTCCGGTAGCAACAGTCTGCACTAGAACCTCTCCGTCGAGATCTATCTGAGGATCCACTGCTGGGGCTGCTGCTCGGGCACTGGGCTGAGCCCTGCCCCTACCTCGGCCTCTGGTACGACCTCGGCCTCGACCTCTGCCCCTCATAGGAGCTGCCACTGGCTGCTGCTCAACTGAGGAAGCAATACGTGTTCTTACCATGTACGAGAGAACAAGAGTAGAAGAGTTCAATCGGTATTGAGAAAACAACATCGCACGACCGAGGAGAATAGAAGTGAAATTTGTTCCTAAACTTTATAGCCTCTGGAAGATAAGCACAGATGTCTCCGTATCGATCCTCCAGACTCTACTAAGCTTGCTCGTGAATCGTGTGACCTAGGCAACCTAGTGCTCTGATACCAATCTGTCACAGCCCAAAATTCCCACCGTCGGGACTGTGATGGCGCCTAACGTTTCACTTGCTAGGCAAGCCAACGTTAGAAAATTCATTAAACCAATTCTTATCTCGTTCAGTAAATAACAGCAGATTAACTAAGTTGAAATATTATGGGTGCGGAATAATATAAAAATTGCATTAATTACTACCACCCGGATTTGGAGTCACAATTCACAAGCATTCTAGAATTTACTACAAGTAATAGTCTGAAAGAAATACAATTGTTTGAATGAGAGAAACAATAAAATAGGAGGATAGACAGGGACTTCAAGGTCTGTGAACGCCGACAGATCTACCTTGAGTCTCCGGATAGCGGGTCCAATAGCTAAAATCTCGATCAACCCGAGCCGGTACATAAATCTGCACAGAAAGTGCAGAGTGCAATATTAGTACAACCGATCTCATGTACTGGTAAGTGTCGAGCCTAACCTCAACAAAGTAGTGACAAGGCTAACGCAAGGCACCTACAAATCAACCTGTATAGTTTAACAATGTATATACAAATAACAGTAATGAAGAATTAGACAAGAGATATCGGGAGGGGGAAACATGCTGGGGGAAATATGAGATAAAGAACTACATCAGAATGATAACCGGAACAACCAACATATTATGAATCAACAGGAACACGAATACAGTAAAGGAAAAATGGACGACATCACCCTTCGTGCTTTTACTCTCAATCTCACCATAAAATCAATAGAAATGGCACGGTATCATCCTTAGTGCATTAACTCCCATAATATAACACGGCATGACCCTTCGTGCATTAACACTCACAATATGGCATGACATCACCCTTTGTGCATTAACACTCACAATATGGCATGACATCACCCTTTGTGCATTAACACTCACAATATGGCACGGCATCACACTTCGTGCATTAACACTCATAATATTGCACGGCATCACCCTTCGTGCTTTAACACTCACAATATGGCACGGCATCACCCTTCGTGCATTAACACTCACAATATGGCACAACATTACCCTTCGTGCATTAACACTCTCCTTTACCATAATGCAATGCATAAATAACAACAGGGAGATAGAATAATAAATACAAGCCTTACTTCAACTTTTGGTTCTACAATATCAATCTCAACTTTGAAATAAATTCTCAATTATCACCAAAAAATCTGTAAATATGATAAGAATGATCAATTTAACAACACTAGTATAAACACATAGCAATTAGGCATAGAAAAGAGATAATATAAGAAAAACGGAAGAAACATGGAAAATAGGTAAATTGGCGGCGCATAAGTACTCGCCACCTCACATATACGCCGCTCACATGAATTTCACTTAACAAATAGTCTAAGGTTCCTAATTCTCTCAAGTCAGGGTTAGACACAACACTTACCTCGCTCCGAAGGTCACTTAATTCTCAATCACAGCTTTTCCTTTGGAATTCACCTCCAAACCATTCGTATCTATTCAAAAACGACTCAATAATATCAAATATTACTAAAGGAATCAAATATATTGCATCNAAAAATGACTCAATAATATCAAATATTGCTAAAGGAATCAATTATATTGCATAACTTAAATTTCCCAAATTTTCCTCCAAAAAGTTGAAAAATCAACCCCGGGCTCGCTTGGTCAAAACCTGAGGTTCGGACCAAAATCCTTTTACCCATTCACCCCCGAGCCCGGATATATAATTGGTTTTGGAATCCGACCTCAAATTGAGGTCTAAATCCCCAAATTTCCGAAATCCCTAGTTTCTACCTTAACCTTTAATTCTACCATGAAAACTCTAGATTTTAGGTTGATAATTCATGAAATGAAATGGGTAATTGAAAGAAAATGGTTTAGAATCACTTACCAACACTTTGGGAGAAGACAATGACTCTTGAAAATCGCCTCTACACATTTGTTGTTGAAAAATGTTGAAGAAATGGCTTAAACCCGTGTTTGGATTCTGTTAAGTGCTGGGCGACAATGTGCATCGTGTTCGCGAGGCCACTGTCACGTTTGCGAAGAGCATTGGCTGCCAAGCCTTCGCGTTCGCGAGACAGTGTTTGCGTTCGTGTAGGCTACCCCCCTGGCTTTCGCGTTCATGAGATATTGCTCGCGTTCGCGATGAAGAAAAGGCTGACCCCCCTAGTGCCTAACACTACGCGTTCGCGATGGGCTTGTCACGTTCGCGAAGGGTAATGCCCCCATCGCTTCGCGTTCGCAACCAAGCCTTCGCGTTCGCGAAGAAGAAAATCTAGCCTCATCAATTTACCCTTCGTGTTCGCGAGAGGACCTTCGTGAATGCGAAGAAGGATATTCCAGACACCTGAATCTGCAGAAAACCAGATTTTCCAAAGTCCGAAACATCATGTGGCCTATCCGAAATTCATTCGAGCCGTCGTGGCTCCAAACCAAACATGCACGCAAGTCTTAAAATATCATGCGAACTTGCTCGCGCGATCAAATCGCCAAAATAACACCTAGAACTATGAATTTAACACCAAATCAAATGAAATTCTCAAAACACTTTAAAATTTCTATCTTCACAACTGGACATCCGAATCACGTCAAATCAACTCTTTTTCTTACCAAATTTCACAGACAAGTCTTAAATATCATAATGAACCTGTACCGGGCTTTGGAACTAAAATATGGACCCGATACTCACAATGGCAAACATCAATCAATTCTTAGAAATAATTAATTTTCAGACTTTTAATTTTCATTAAAAATTCATAGCTTGAGCTAGGGAACTCCGAATTCGATTTTGGACATACGCCCAGGTCCCATAATTTGATACGAGCCCACCGGTACTGTTAAAATATGGATCCGAGCCCATTTACCAAACATGTTGACCGAAATCAATTAAAATCAACTTTTAAGGCAAAAATTCTTATTTTCATCAGTTTTTAACACATAAGCCTTTCGGGCCAAAACCCGGACTACGCACACAAATCGAGAAGGGTAAAAAAATGAGATTTCTAAGGCTTAAGAGTGCAAATTTGAGTTCTAAAATATAAGATGGCCTTTTGGGTCATCACATGAAAGAAGAATCATAGCTATGGCCAAGAGATCCAATGAAATAATAATGTTGTAAGTGGTTGAAAGTACGTATTACGTGATATAGGGTGTGAAAGGTTATGAGATGTACGTATTTGTACTTTTGTTTCCAATGTGTTATAAGCCCCTACGTTATTGCGAGTAAAGGCTATGATGTTCCTAAATGTTCTAAATGCTCTTAATGTTCTATGATTACCCATGGAAAGTACAAGTAAGTGATAGTATGAACATGAAATATGATTGTTACCTAAATGAGAATTTCAAAGTGTTATATGTCCCAGTGGTTTCAACTCTAGTTGTATGCTTCTGAAATAATATATGTAAATGACTTTGATTGTTAAGTCCCCAAAAGTCATGTACCTAGATACTGACCTCAAGAGGTCAAGGGAGTGAATAATGAGATGGAAGGGAGATGTCCTTTGGCAAATGATGATGAACCTTAAGAAAAGGAATTGGGCCCATGTGCCATTGAAATCGACTTATTGATTTACCATGCATGCGCTAATATAATGAGTTGTGTTTCTCCATGATGAGCATGGATATGAATTATTTTAATGATATGAGTAATTATGACGTTAAATGTAATGACAAACTATGTTGCTTTGAGTTTATATATGGTATTACGATTGGGAATACACCTCTACCTGTGCATATTGGGGTGAGGCGGTAGGACCTCTTTGTGTAGGGATTGTGGTATTGTGATACACCTCCACCTGCATATATTGGGGTGAGTCGATAGGACCGCTTTGTGTAGGGATTGTGGTATTGTGATATACCTCCACTACATATATTGGGGTAAGGCGGTATGACCGCTTTGTGTTGGGATTGTGGTATTGTGATACACCTCCATCCCCATATATTGGGGTGAGGAGGTAGGGCCACATTGTGTTGGGATTGTGGTATTGTGATACACCTCCACCTGCGTATATTGGGCTGAGGCGGTAGGACCGCTTTGTGTAGGGATTGTTGTATTGTGGAATACACCTCCACCAACATATATTGGGGTGAGGCGGAATGACCGCTTTGTGTAGGGATTGTGGTATTGTGATACACCTCCACCTGCATATATTGGGGTATGGCGGTAGGACCGCTTTATATAGGGATTGTAGTATTGTGATACACCTCCACCTGCGTATATTAGGGTGAGGCGGTATGACCACTTTGTGTTGGGATTGTGGTATTGTGATATACCTCCATCCGCATATATTAGGGTGAGGCGGCAAGGCTGCTTTGTGTTGGGATTCTGGTATGGTGATACACCTCCACCCGCATATATTGGGGTGAGGCGGCATAGTCGCTTTGTGTAGAGGTTGTGGTATCGTGATACACCTCCACCCGCATATATTGGGGTGAGGCGGCATAGTCGCTTTGTGTAGAGGTTGTGGTATCGTGATACACCTCCACCCGCATATATTGGGGTGAGGCGGCATAGTCGCTTTGTGTAGAGGTTGTGGTATCGTGATACACCTCCACCCGCATATATTGGGGTGAGGCGGCATAGTCGCTTTGTGTAGAGGTTGTGGTATCGTGATACACCTCCACCCGCATATATTGGGGTGAGGCGGCATAGTCGCTTTGTGTAGAGGTTGTGGTATCGTGATACACCTCCACCCGCATATATTGGGGTGAGGCGGCATAGTCGCTTTGTGTAGAGGTTGTGGTATCGTGATACACCTCCACCCGCATATGTTGGGGTGAGGCGGCATGGACACTTTGTGTGAGGGTGGTTATAAAGGATCCAAGACTTAATATCGATAAATTTGAATGAAAGCTCTTAATAAATTTGCTTGACGTTAACAGCTATCTAAGCCCATTTATTGTTAGCATGATTCATCATATTCATGTTGTATTCCCAAGCCCTTGAATAGGTGCATAATATGATATGTGAACACTAAGGACGGTCTACGAAATGTATATGTGTAAATTAAGGGAGGAAGGTGCCACTTTCGTTGGCATTGTTTGTACATGTTGTCACAATTACATTATATTATGTATTTCACGGATAGTTCATATGGCATAGTTGATCCTAAAATAAGGTTAGAATGATACAAGTATATTAAGACTTGAAATGTGATTTTATTGGATGTTTCGTAGTTTCTTGATGTACTTTAATTGCCTCTTATTTGAGTTACCATATTTTCATATGTTGTTTTGACTGCCTTACATACGAATACTATTCCATATGTACTCACATCCCTTTTGCCGGGGGCGCTGCATCTTTTAATGGATGCAGGTATACTTCTACAGGATGATACGGATCTTTGATAGGGATCTTCTTCACTACTCGGCTTATGGTGAGCCCGCTATAGTTCTAGTGGGTGTTTGGATCCAGTTCGTTGTATGTATATAGGTATCCATTGTCATAGAAGCTCCATGTACATTGTGGGTCATGTAATTAAAGATTTGAGTTTTTTCATATATTTATGTTCATAGTATTTACAACTGTTTATAGAGCTGTATAACCACCACGAGAAAGAAAATATGGGCCATTGAGCCAAGTGTATTTAATATGAAAGTGAAAAGTTTTTTATGTTATGGCAAATCATGCATGAGTAATGATGAGAGATTAATGTAAATTAGGCTTGCTCGACTGGGTTTACTCGGTTGAGCGTCGGTCGCGTTCCACGATTTCGGGGCATGACACCGCGCCCCACTACGGTGATTTTACAATTGGTTGATTTCTACATTGGTAATCCAGAAGGGGTGATTGAAGATGTGTTAGTCCAAGTGGGTTCTTTCATATTCCCTACTGATTTTATTATCTTGGACTATGAGCCTAATCAGGAAGTCCCATTTATTTTGGGGCATTTATTCTTAGCCACAGGCCAAACTATTATTGATGTGTGTAAAGGCAAGATGACCATGAGAGTGGGTGATTGAGTGGAGGTATTCAATATTTATAAATTACTTAAATTTCCATCCCACTATGAAGAGTTATCCATGATTTATGTGGTGAAAAGTGATGTGACTTCATTGGTGCCTTATATGAGCTCCATAGACCCCTTGAATGAGTTTTGATGGGGGGAATGAAGAAGAAAGTAAAGATGAGATGGTGGAAGAAATTGAACAAGTCTTTAACTGTCTTGCAAGTATGTCCATGGGCTTGGGAGATTTGAGGAGTTAGATAGACCTTTTACTCTGACCCCTCCTAAACCGTATGTTGAAGAAGCTCCAAAGCTAGAGTTCAAGCCTCTTCCACCGCACCTGCGCTATGCCTACTTGGGGAGTTCTGAAAATTTGCCAGTGATTATTTCATCTATATTAACCAATTTCAAAAAGAAAATCTACTAAGAGTTCTTCGTGAGCGCAAAAAAGCTATTGGGTGGACAATTGTTGATACTAAGGGAATCAGTCCATCACTCTACATGCACAAAATATTTTTAGAAGATGGACACCACCATAGTGTTGAGCAATAAAGGAGGTTGAATCGTATTATGAAGGAGGTCATGAAAAAGGAAGTAATTAAGTGGCTTGATGCAATCTTCCATATTTCTGACAGCAATTGGGTAATCCTGTGTGCCTAAAAAGAGGGGGGATGACTGTGGTGGAAAACGAGAAAAATGAGTTAATTCCTACTCGCACCATGACGAAGTGGAGAGTCTGCATTGACTAGAGAAGGCTCAACAAAGCAACTCGCAAGGACCACTTCCCACTTCCATTCATCGATCAAATGTTGGACAGGTTGGATGGGCGTGAGTATTATTGCTTACTTGATAGTTATTCGGGGTACACTCAGATTGTCATATGCCAAAGGATCAGGAGAAAATGACTTTCATATGCCTTATAGTACCTTTGCTTTCAAGCGAATGCCATTCGATCTTTGTAATGCACCAACCACTTTCCAAAGGTGCATGATGGCCATTTTTACTTATATGGTGGAAAAATTTGTAGACGTCTTCATGGATGACTTTTTAGTCTTTGGGTATTCTTATGATGATTGTTTTAAGAATTTGGCCAAGGTGTTGGCACGGTGTGAAGAAACGAATCTGGTGCTAAATTGGAAAAAAGTGCCATTTTATGGTGCAAGAGGGCATTGTGTTGGGTCATAGAGTATCGAAGAGTGGAATTTGAGTTCATAAGGCGAAGGTGGAGGCAGTTGCAAAATTACCTCCACCCATCTCTGTGAAGGGTGTTCGGAGTTTTTTGGGACACGCAAGCTTTTATAGATGCTTTATTAAAGATTTTTCTAAAATTACTACTCTATTGTGCAGGTTGCTCGAAAAGAATGTCACTTTCATTTTGATGAAGCCTGTCTGAATGCATTTGAGGAGCTCAAGGAGAAGTTCGTGGCTGCCCTCATCATTGTGGCAGGGGATTGGTCCATGCCATTTGAACTCATATGTGATGAAAGTGACCATGCTATTGGGGCAGTGCTAGGCTAGAGGAGGGAATTGAATTACACCACCACTGAGAAGGAGTTGTTGGCAGTTGTATGGGCCTTTGAGAAATTTTGGACTCACTTGGCGGGAACACAAGTTATAGTCCACACCGATCATGCAACAATCAAGTATCTATTTTCTAAAAAAGAATCCAAGGCTAGATTGATGTGATGGGTTTTGTTGTTACAGGAATTTGATGTAGAAATACGAGATCGAAAGGGCACAGAAAATGAAGTGGCTGACCACCTGTTGCGACTGGAAAATCATGAGAATGTGGAGGAAGGTGGACAAATCAAGGAGACATTTCTTGATGAGAAACTTTTTTCCATCACCCATGGCCCTACCCCATGGTACGCGAACTATGTGAATTATATTATGAGTGAGGTTCTTTCTCCTAGAATCCAATCTGAGGCTAGGAAGTGGTTTTTGCATGATGTGAACTTTTAGTACTGGGATGAGTCATTCTTGTATAGACAGTGTGTTGATCAGTTGATGAGGAGGTGTACTCCTGAAAAGGAAGTGGATTAGTGTTGTATGACTGACATGCCTTGCCTTATGGGCCCCATCATGGAGGCGATAGGATAACTGCAAAAGTATTGCTCGTCAAAGGGAAGTGGAACTAGTGTGACTAGTGTCAGATAATAGAAACAATCACGAGGAAGCATGAGATTCCATTGAATAATATCTTGGCGGTAGAGAATTTTTGTGTGGGGGGTATAGACTTCATGGGACCATTTCCAATGTCTATAGGATGCAAGTATATTTTGCAAGCGGTGAACTATGTGTCAAAATGAGTGGAGGTTGTTGCATTGCCTACCAATGATGCCAAGGTGGTATCCACTTTTGTTAAAAAGAACACATTATCGAGGTTTGGGACTCCTCGTACCTTGATTAGTGATAAAAGAATCTATTTCTACAATCGGTTGTTAAATAACCTTCTAGCCAAATATGGGGACCACCATAGAGTTGCAACGCATATCATCCGCAAACAAGTGGACAAGTTGAAGTGTCCAACAGAGAAATAAAGTAGATACTAGAGAAAACGGTAAGTGTGAACATGAAAAATTAGGCTGCAAAGCTAGATGATGCCTTGTGGGCATATAGAACTGCATACAAAATACCAATTGGGGCGTCTCCATACAAGCTTGTGTATGGGTACGTCATGTCACTTGCCGGTTGATCTTGAACATAAGGCATATTGGGTGGTCAAGAAGTTGAACATGGACTTGGAAGCTGCGGGAGAAAAGAGGCTCTTGCATTGAATGAGTTAGATGAATTCAGGCTGCACTCCTATAAAAATGCTAAGCTTTACAAAGAGAAAACCAAAACATGGCATGACAGGCGTATCAAGCTGCGTCACTTTGAACTAGGACAAAAGGTACTATTGTTCAACTCCAAGCTTAAGCTATTTCCTGGGAAGTTAAAATCAAGGTGGTTAGGTCCATTTGAGGTGGTGAGAGTCACTCCATATGATGCAATTGAGTTGCACGCTTTAAATAGTGAAAGACAATTGGTGAACGGGCAAAGAGTCAAACACTATTAGGGAGGTGTCATTGATCGCCAAAAGTCCAAAGTAGTACTCGCTAATGAATAAGCGAGGACTTGCGTCGTGTCGCAACGTTAAATCTGGCGCTTGTTGGTAGGCAACCCAATTTTTATTGCTTTCATAGACTAGAGTTTTTGTTTTTTCTTAATAGTCATAGATAACGTAAGTATGAATGGTGTGGAATGTGTATAATGGATGTACAAAGTGCTCGGGGGAATCGGGGATTCATTAAAAAAATATCGAAAAACCAGCAATCAGGCTAGCGCATTGTGATGCCTGGCACGCACAAAACAGAAGATTCTCTGCCTCCAGCGCCAGGGCTAGCACAATGCACTGGGCTGGGGGAGGAGAGGTCTAGGTATTTTAATTTTTCTTTTCTTTTATTTTTTGTTTTTCACTCTTTATTTAACCCATTGACCCCGACACGAATACCCACGTTAACTCACCTTATAACCCATACCCATAACCCACACCCATTCCCAAATCAAATTAAAAAAAAAAACTCGAACTCTAATCCCCCTCCCATTCGTTTCTCTCTCCCCGTTCACTCCCTCCCCCCTATCTCTATGAATTTTCAATTGTTTTCTCTCTTGCCTTCATCTCCATCTCACAGGTAAGTTTCTTTTTTTTTTCTCTGTCTTTTCTTGCTTTTGTGTTGTTTCTATGAGTTCCAAATCCCCCCCCCCCCCCGACTCACATCCCGCTTTCCCCCTTAGTTCTTTTAGAAATTGAGTACATAGTGTCTACTTGTGGTATGTATAAATAAAATTGGTTATTGAAATTGGTTTTGAATGAGTTACACGGAGTAGTAAACTATAAATCCCTCTACTTCATTCAAACTTAGGAGGGTAACTATGTTCCACCATTGTTGAATTGAGTTGCACACATTTGATGCCCACCATATGTTCGATAAAATGTTTGAATGAAAATTTTATTCACCGGTGAAAGTTTGAGTAGTCGAGTGTTGTTGTATGCTAGTTTGGGATGAGTGTGGGGTGTTTGGGGGTGGTTTTACATAGCCCGAAACTTGTTTTCAATGACTACCATGACATAACCACACTACCCACACCTTGTATCATATACGTTGTATCCTTTTGTTAGAATTAGTTAGTGTATTGTATTAGTTGTAGTGATTGGGGATCATGTGTTGCTTGCTTGCACTAAAGCTAAGTCGCATTGCCATGGTGACTACTTGTTTTATGTGAAATAACACTTGGAATATAATCGTGTGGAATGGGGAAGTCTTGAGTACCCATTGCCTTGTGATGCAACACTTGTGCACTTGTTAGAAGACTATTGTGAGTATATTGCATAGAGCCTTCGATTATAAGTGTGGGGTCATCTTTCACTTTCACTTAAACCTTAGGAGAATTTCTTGATTTATTCTCACATTCAAGATGATTGTTTTGTAAGTTGTAATGGCTTGTGATGCAACAACAACAACAACAACAACCCAGTATAATCCCACTAGTGGGGTCTGGGGAGGGTAGTGTGTACGCAGACCTTATCCCTACCCTGAGGTAGAGAGGCTATTTCCAAAATGACCCTCGGCATCCTTCCCTCCAAGAACTCTCCACCTTGCTCTTGGGGTGACTCGAACTCACAACCTCTTGGTTGGAAGTGGAGGGTGCTTACCATCAGAGCAACCCACCTTGTCTGAACCTCTTGGCTTGTGATGGTGATAGCAAATTAAAAGGAGTGGGAAAGTCCTCTACTACGCTCCCCCTCCTAAAAAGCGCAAGCAAGGCGAGTGGTCGTCCTGGAAAGCCAAGGGGAAGCAAGTTGCGGATGAGTCAAGAAGGGCATCTTTGGGACCATGACCCCCATTGGATTTGGTTAGTGAGGATGACGTCCAGTGGTATCACAACTTCGAGCCATATGGGCGGTATGCATCTGAGATGAGGATCAATGTGACCACTTTGGATAGGAATTTCCCTAATGTGCTAGCCCGGTGGAAGAGCATGAAGATGGATAAGTTCATTGAGTGCCCTAGACATGCAAACTTGAGCATGGTCAATAACTGTATGCGAATTGGAGCCATCACAGGTTCATGTCATGGGTCAGAGGGAAGGAAGTGCCATTGGACAGGGAGTCGTTGTGCAAATTCTTGGGGGTTGACTGTCCAAACCCAAGGAGGTTGCAAAAGTTTGTAAGGTGCCCGAGCTATACTGCTATTCATCACACTATATGTGACGTATATTTTAATGTTAAGTAGACGAGGACAAAGAATGATACCCACAATGAGCTGCTCCAAATTTACTTCAACAGAACTGCCAAGGTGTGGCAGAACTTAGTGTAAGCCAGACTGATACCGGTGGAGCACAACACCGGGTGCACTCGAGCTAGGGTGTGCTTGATATTCTTTCTGATGATTGGGAGGCTAGTCAATGTGGGTGAGATTATGTTGGGGGAGATGGCTCGCACTCGCTTTGGGAAGAAGATAAAGAGGTTTTTATTTGGTAACCTGCTGACACAGTATATTCTCTCTCGTGAGGTACCTAAGTACCCTGGATATGATGATGTGGTTGAGGCTACGAAGGGAGGGATGTATATTACTTTCTTGATGGATTCCACTGCCAAGCTAAGCCTGGCTGCTCGGAATGAGCGGGAGGAAAATTTCAACAGGCATCTTTATGGTTCCCTGAACGTAATTGAGCAACATGGGAGTGACTGATGAGGAGCGGATGTAGCTGCACAATCATTTGTCTTCTTCTTCAAAGGAAATATTGGGGATTGCGTCTGGCCTGATGATGGATCTCTTGGATAGCTTTCTTGAGGGATTAACGTCTGATTAAAAACACCAAAAAGACTTTCTTTTATTTGTTTTAGGATAGTTAGGTTGTAATTCCCTTGGTTTTTCTTTGCGCACCGGTTCTTTTCCAAGGGTGGAGCTTGAACCGGGTATTTTAGTTGTATCTTTTTATGAGTAAGATAGGAAGAAAACTGAGTTGCTCTAAGATACCCGTTGATATGTTTGGTGCTGGCATATTAGGCTATGACATGCACTCTATCTTCCTATTATATCTGATTTGAATTGTGATGCCTAAGTGAAATAAATAGCCTACTTTGTGACTCATGTTCTCAGTGTTTTGACTTGTATGTCACCTATTGCATTATTGCTTATAATTCTCAACTATATGTGCTAGCTTGACTTGAGAGTTGAACAACACCGTCTTGAATGAGTCATGTGCAATGTGTGTGTGAGGATGTTTTATATTTTGTGCTATCCTTTGTATTCTAGACCTTGCCATGTGTGTTAGTCAAAGAAAAATCTTTAAGTTGTGCTAGTTTGAAAGATAACGTAGGCAATTCTTTGTGTGATCATAGATGTGCCTGTCACTTACAAATAGAATTTTTCCGTTGCTAGACCCTTTGAGCCTATAGATATTTTCCTTGGCACCCACATTATTGTCACGCCCCAACCTGGGGAGGCGTGTCTGGCACCCGGTGCTGTACTAGCCCGAGCGAACCACTCTGTAACTCATTTGTTTTTTTCTTCTATAACTATCAAGGGCCAACATGCCCACAACTCATAATGTATAACTATAAGTGGGAAAACGTTGTATCAATGAACCATATTTCATAAAGTATGAATACATATGGGCCGTCAAGGCCTCTGACATACTGTACAAAATGAACCTCTGTCTACAAAG
>AWOL01S0009174.1:0-26494 GCA_000715115.1 Nicotiana otophora | reverse complement strand
CCATCTTTCATAAAATATGAATACATATGGGCCGTCAAGGCCTCTGACATACTGTACAAAATGAACCTCTGTCTACAAAGCCTCTAAGATTATATGACATCAAATGGGACAGGATACCGACCTACCCATAAGTCTGTAGAAAAACTCTGACACGATGACTCATAGACTCGGCTGCACTCCGAATGAGGTGGAGTCTTACCAATCCTTTGCCGAATGCCAATCTCTTTGCTATGAGGGCTCGTCTAACTGATTATCTATACCTCATTAGGGACTAGATACATACATAGACATGCTTGAATATCATTTTACAGGAATAACTAACATAGACATCCTTAACTGCTAAGAGTAGAAACACTTATGAAATAGCATTATGTTTACGTATCGTTACTTGGATCATGCCAAAAGGAAAGAAGGGATAGCCTTAACATACCTGAGCTGATTCTCTTGAAAATCCCTCTAACACGCATTAATTTTGACAAAACATGTGACAGCAAGATTGGAGTAGGGAAAAATTCGAATAATATTCTCGAGAAAGATTGCACCATACTCCCTTATAATTGCAAAATCTCACGTTGCTTTTAAATGTGGAAGATCTTATCTTGCTTATGTGACTTACGTTAATAACACACAAACAAGTACGTTTGAATTCTTATCAGATGCACATAAAGAATGAGTTTGTGACTTACTTGAAATGAATATATGACTCTTCTTTATTAAATGGAATGACTCACGTTCTTAAGACTTTGCCAAATCTCACATCTCAATTCTTGCCACTTAATATAATGACTTTAAGAGTCACCATTCCCATAAGGTAAGGCTGCCACGTTAATCTTTATCCCAAAGATTTTAATTTCCTAGTTAATCTTACCACCAAAATTATTAAGTAATCCAATTATCTACATAATTAAGAATTATCTCAAATTACTTAAAATACTTTTTTACTTTTAACACACTTTATGTACCCTACTATCATGGTCATGTGGTACCATATAAAATAAATATATACACTATTATTTCAGTAAAGCATCCATGTAAAAATACATATATTTTTTCAACTTATAATTTTCCTAATCTCATATAAAGAGTACAAATTTGCGTACGCTTAATTCTTAAAATGGTAAAAACATAACCTTCTTTTGTGAGAAAATAACTTCTATTTTTACAATAAAGAAAATCTCATTTATAAACTTTCTCATATTATGTGTATAATTTACCATATTCGAAAATAGTAATAATGGTAACTATCCAAAATTATACTTATAAAACTTTTACTAAAATACTCCACGTGAAAGAAAATACCACACTAACATAATATCTAACGGTATCAACGTTGTAAACTTATAGGGTCTCATAATAATAATGTCTTAAACCCTCTATAACCTCCTAATAGACATAATCCCTTCGAACTCATGCGAATTTACTACGGCACATCCTAATGCTAAGGTACGGGATGTAACATCCTTCCCCACTTTAGAAACATTCGTCCTCGAATGTTAACTCTTAGAGATTTTCAAAACTTTTACTAGGGTCTCCCCTGTATACTAAACTAAAACACAACATCTATCTGAGCTCTCGACTATTCACAACCTTTTGTACTTGAGTATCTCGTATCTTCTTCACCTTTACCTTACTTACCTTTCAATCTTGCATCGTATCTTCTGTTTCTTTCATAACTTCCCTTCCACATAAGTAGAAATTACATCTACGCCTTAAAGCTCTATTGTGATAGCACCTCTAGTGCATACAAAATTCGATGGAAACTCTATACTGACTTCTTACAACTTAGCTCTATGGCACGATCTGGAAATAAAAGAAGAGTAATATTTCCTAAATGCCCTATAGCCTCTCAATTATAAATGTGGCACGCAACATACCCGTAAGTGAGATTATACTAGGCACGGCTCTGTAAACTCCCTAGGACATGACCTGCTCTGATACCGCTTTGTCACGCCCCAACCTGGGGAGGCGTGGCTAGCACCAGGTGCCGTACTAGCCCGAGCGAACCACTCTGTAAGTCATTTGTTTTTTTCTTCTATAACTGTCAAGGGCCAACATGGCCCCAACTCATAATGTATAACTATAAGTGGGCAAACGTTATATCAATGAACCATCTTTCATAAAATATGAATACATATGGGTCGTCAAGGCCTCTGACATACTATACAAAATGAACATTTTCTACAAAGCCTCTAAGATTATATGACATTAAATGGGACAGGGTACCGGCCTACCCATAAGCCTGTAGAAAAACTCTGACACAATGACTCATAGACTCGGCTGCACTCCGAATGAGGTGGAGTCTTACCGATCCTTTGCTGAATGCCAATCTCATCTACTATGAGGGCTCGTCAAACTGATTATCTATACCTGCAGGCATGAATGCAGTGTCCCCAACAAAAGGACGTCAGTACGAATAATGTACTGAGTATGTAAAGCAGAAGTGAAACATAACAATTAGTAAACATTAATTAAAGACATATAAGAATCAACCTGAATCTCTGAAGTGCCATTGTATATACATACTTAGTATACTCATATATATACAATGCTTCTCTTTGACACTATTATCCATATTGTATGATGCATGACTGCCCAACTGATCAGTGGTAACTGCCCAACCGGCCGTTGCTCGGTGGTAAATGCATGACTTCCCGACCGGCCGTAGCTCGATGGTAAATGTGTAACTGCCCAACCGGCCGTTGCTCGGTGGTAAATGCATGACTTCCCGACCGGCCGTAGCTCGATGGTAAATGTGTAACTGCCCAACCGGCCGTAGCTCGGTGGTAAATGCATGACTGCCCAACCGGCCATAGCTCGATGGTAAATGTGTAACTGCCCAACTGGACGTAGCTCGGTGGTAAATGCATGATGCATATAATACCATTATGAACATTAACATCTTTATTATATACCTTATTAGGGACTAGATACATACTTAGACATGCTTGAATATCATTTTACATGAATAACTAACATAGACATCCTTGACTGCAAGATCGGAGTAGGGAAAAATCTGAATGATATTCTCGAGAAAGATTGCACCATACTCCCTTATAATTGCAAACTCTCACCTTGCTTTGAATTGTGGAAGATCTTATCTTGCTTATGTGACTTACGTTAATAACACACAAATAAGTGTGTTTGAATTCTTATAAGATGCACATAAAGAATGCGTTTGTGACTTACTTCAAATGCATATATGACTCTTCTTTATTAAATGGAATGACTCACGTTCTTAAGACTTTGCCAAATCTCACATCTCAATTCTTGCCACATAATATAATGACTTTAAGAGTCACCATTCCCATAAGGTAAGGCTGCCACGTTAATCTTTATCCCAAAGATTTTAATTTTCTAGTTAATCTTACCACCAAAATTATTAAGTAATCCAATTATCTACATAATTAAGAATTATCTCAAATTACTTAAAATACTTTTTACTTTTAACACATTTTATGTACCCTACTATCATGGCCATGTGGTACCATATAAAATAGATATATACACTATTATTTCAGTAAAACATCCATGTAAAAATACATATATTTTCTCAACTTATAATTTTTCTAATCTCATATAAAGAGTACAAATTTGCGTACGCTTAATTCTTAAAATGATAAAAACATAACCTTCTTTTGTGAGAAAATAACTTCTATTTTTACAATAAAGAAAATCTCATTTATAAACTTTCTCATACTATGTGTAGAATTTACCATATTCAAAAATAGTAATAATGGTAACTATCCAAAATTATACTTATAAAACTTTTACTAAAATACTCCATTTGAAAGAAAATACCACACTAACATAATATCTAACGGTATCAACGTTGTAATCTTACAGGGCCTCATAATAATAATGTTTTAAACCCTATATAACCTCCTAATAGACATAATCCCTTCGAACTCATGTGGATTTACTACGGCACATCCTAATGCTAAGGTACGGGATGTAACAATTATAAGCCACATCCCTATTTTGTTTTTAACTTGAGCTTGTTGAACTTTTACCTCCGTAGGTACTTAGTCGTTAAAAGAAGTAAGGTGAGAGATTGGGAAGTAGCTTTCGAGTGAAATCATGGAAGGACCCATAAGGTGCACTAAAGTTGTGAAAAAGGCCAGTAGCCGATGAACCTTAATGTATGGAGTGTGTGTAGAAAAGAAGAAAAAAAAAAGAATGCAAGGAAAGAAATTCAAATAATGTTGATAGTCAAAAAGAAAGAAAAAAATCATACCTCCTAATATTACTAATTCGTGCTAGTGGGGACGTAGAAGTGCTTAATTGAAAAAAGGGCTATGTTGTGTATGGTTTGTGGCAAGTGAATTGGTTGATGTCCTTAATTTATGTTCAATGTTATACTTGAATATATGAACTATTTTTATATTCACTCTCTTGTTTGTTGGTGAGGGCACATAATCTCATGACGAATTAGTAATGTTGTTAACTTCTCTTGTTGGGTGAGTACGCGAGTTGAGGGTTCTTAATGGTAACGAGTCAACTCTTGAGGTAGGGTGATCATGGGTAGGTTGTTTGAATTGGTTGAATTGAAATGTTTATACTTGGGCATGTTGAAAACAGCAAGAATGTGAATTTTGTATGTTCATGCTTGATTAGCGATATCGACCATTGTCAAAGGTAGGGTGTATGATTGAAAAATATTGAATTGCTCCTCCATAATTGATATGTAAGTTGTTCAGGTATAGTTGATATTTCCATTGCTCGAGGGCGAGCAAGAGTTTAAGTGTGGGGTGTTGATATTCGGTTAAAGTATGTATATTTATATGTATATTGCCTCACATTTTACTCATCTTTTTTTGGATTTTGGATATGTAATGTAATAATTTATTCTAATTCGTGGTATTTTTATGTGTAGGAGTCACCCAGAGAAAATGAGGGACGAAAGTACATGAGTTGAAGTAAAAAGAGAACAAAATAAAAAAATCGGATAGTACAGCACCCAGGCCAGCGCGTCGCGCTGCCTGGGGCGTACCTTATAGTCCAAAACATTTTCAGCCAAGGCTAGGGCTAGCGCGATCGCTACCCTGGATGCTAGATGACATGAACTCTCCTATCTTGCCTTGGACAAATTTATTTCAGCCCTACACACCCCAACTCGTATAAAAAGAAGTCTAAACCTATTTTGGAGGGGAGACGCCACTTTGAGAGGAAAACACAAGCACAGAACACTCGGGATCAAAGATTCTCAGTTTTTCTTCATCTTTCTTAGTATTTTCAACTATTCAAACACTTGTGAAATTGTTTAACTTTATCATGAGTGACTAAAACCCATAAGTTATGGGGTTGTGATTTAACCATGAATATTGTTAGAAGTTGACTTGACCTTGATTATAGTTTGCTAATATGTGGTTGTTTCTTTAATTCTGTGATTAATTGCTCAATTGTCTGGCCAACAGTTAGGTTCTATTTACTATCTATGCTATGCTTGGGAAAGCTACGTCTAGATTAGAGAAGAATTGAAGATGGCATAATCTTAACTCTGAGTGGGGGTAGATTTGTGGTTAGAATAGGAATATACCTAGACACCATGATCAGTTGAATATTGTAATGTTAATGCGTTCTTAGTAGATTGATTCCATAGGAATATAGGTGTTAATCTATTTTAAATAGGCGAGTAGTAATTTGAGATAATGCCACGAGAGCAATTACTCGATTAATTAGCAACCATGAGCGAATTGTATGAAAGAGAGATTTAATTAGAACACAATTGGATTGGTAAATCGATCACAACCCTGACGTGTTCATCTCTACTGAATTCTCAATAACCATTTTCTGCTTAAATAATTAGTTACTGTATAGGGTAAAATCGATTCACACTACATACTCGAATGACAGAGTGACTCATGGAACCGGAGACAGACGGAAGATGAAGTAAGTGGAAACCAAGACCAAGGGCAACAACTTCGGTTGGCATCGGGTAGACCCCGAAGGGAACATTGTCAAAGAGGGCAAAAAAAAAAATTTGCCAGCAGATGACATTCAATGAAGAATATTCCTCAGTATTAAATACACGTCAGTTATAGAGAATTTTAGAATTCATGACCTACCGTTACATATTCATCAATGGCCCGCATTATTGTCATTTAAGGGGGGTTTGATCCTAGCACCTAGTTCCCTAGTTGTACATATAAATAGTGGCTTCAACAATCATTGTAACACACAACAATCCTGACAAACTTATGCTACACATAATTCCAAGCTAAATAATACCTTATTTTCTATATAACGATATTCTTATTGCTGTCTTCGGAAGCCTTGCTTCCGGGACCAAGCTGTCTGCTATTTTATCTCGATTTCAATGCTAAGTTTTGTATTTTATTTAATTCAATTATCATTTTTGGACCAAATCGATTCGCTTGTCTATAAATCACGTTATAAATTCAACCGTACTGTTTTATAGGTGTTTGGCTCCCACCATGGAGGCTTTGACAGTTGCATAATTGAGTTGATCCTTGCGTCCATTACTAATTTGTTTGATTCTTTGTTTCTTAGCAAAAATAGTAAAAGATGGCAGATAACGATGTCAACATCGCACACAACGTTGAGGCACAAGAAAATCCACCTCAACGTGAGGATTCGATCAGCGACACCCAAACTGAGGAGGACATAGCCACGCTAGTTCATGGTGGGTGGTATCCCTGATATGTATGGGAGGCGACTCTTGATGACGCTGAAGATGAGCGCGTTGCAAACAGTGAGGATCTTGAGAGAACAACAAAAGGCCATCATGGGCCATCTCTCACAGCAAGGCCAGGCCATGACAGAATTGAGGCAAGCATTGTCGGGTGCTTCCAATAACACGAATGGAAGAGGTCCAGTTCCTCCCGGTGCTCCTGCAAATCAGACAGCGCAAAGGGTTGATAACAACACCCCGAGGGGTGAGGTCGGATTCGACGGGGCTGGGGGGATCGACAATGCATCTGGTAACAATAACAATAATGATCCTTTCAAAATAGAGATCATGCAGTTGATGAGAGAAATAAATATTTGAATGGATCAAAATTCCGGGAAAACCACCGGTGCTGAAGGGCCCAGACTCAAAGAAATATACTCAGTTGTCGTACAAACCGAGCGCAACACCAGAGTTAATTTTGAAGCATTTCAAAATATGATGGGACTTCGGCCCCTCGGGAGCACATCACCACCTATACAACGACAGTGAAAGGAAATGACTTGGCTTCACACGATATTGAGTTGGTCCTGCTAAAGAAGTTAGGAGCAACCCTCACGAAGGGTTCCCTAACATGGTACTCACTCTTACCCGAACACTCGATAGATTCCTTTGAAATGCTCAACTATTTCATCAAGGCCCATGCCGGGCCAAGAAGGACCAGGCCCGGAAGGCAGACATATTCAGAACTTCACAAGGAGAGTCTGAGGTGATGCATAAGGTCGTGACAAGGTTTCAGAAAGAAAGGATGCTACTACCGGCCATGCCAGACGAATGGGCAGCTGAGGCATTTACTAAAAGGCTGAACCCAAGGAGATCTAATGCCTCCCAGAAACTGAAAAAAAGCCTGCTCGAGTTCCAGGAAACTACATTGGCAGATGTCCATAACCGTTACAAATCAAAGATAAGAATAGAAGATGATCAGCTCGGGTTCCTGGCATCAACTAAGGGTCGAGATCGAGAAAACAATAGGGATAAGTCAAAGGATAATTTTGACACAGATCGACGATCTTCTAAAGGCTAGTTTTTGCCCTACGAAAGAGTCGAAGGATGCGGAACAGGGTCCGGTCGGCGGATAGGTTCACGCCCGATACAAGAACTGACTGTGACCGGAATAGAAGGTCATTGCAAGAAAAAGAGGTATCGGGTTCCCTGGATTCCACCTATCCCAGACTGTCCGAGTATAATTTCAATGTCAGTGTAGTGGAGCTGGTATAGCCATGGGGAACATCAAGGAAGCACAGTTTCCAAGGCTGATGAGATTTGGTCCCAGCCAAAGGGATCCTAATCTATAGTGCGAATATCATAGGACTAACGGCCACCAGACTAGAACTGCTGACATCTACACGAGGAGGCAGCGACATTTTTGAAAAATGGCCACCTCAGAGAGTTCTTAAGCGACCAGGCCAAAAACAATTACGACCGCAACCGGGATAATGCATAGCCCTCTAACAAAGGTGAAGACCCTCCACGACAAACCATCAACATGATTTTTGGGGGAAACGATGGTGTGACCTTCTCGGCAACAAAAAAAGACAAAGGTGTAGGTGACTCATAGCAAGACACTCTAAAGAGTCATCGAGGACGACATTACATTCACAGAAGAGGACGCCGATGGACTTCTACTACCGCACAACGATACCCTGATAATTTCTCTAAACGTTCTAGATTTTAAAATTAAACGTGTTTTGGTAGACCAAGGAAGTTCAGCCAATACTATTCAATGGAGAGTACTGGAGCAAGCTAAGCTAACCAGAAGCATCATTTTGACCACAAAGATCTTTGGCGGGTTCAACTTAGCAAGTGTGACAACCCGAAGGAGATCCTGTTGCCCACGAACGCCGAAGGGGTCATGAAGACTACCTTGTTTGAAGTAGTAGATGGTGACATGGGCTACAACTCCAAAGAAAATCAAACAAATAAGAGGAGATCAACTGGCGGCAAGGGAGATGAATGCATCTCGGTTTCCAACAGTAAAGGGAAGGAACACACGGCATAGAAATTACAGGAACCGACGCTTGATCCCAAACCAAACGAAGATGACAAAGGGAAAGAGCCGTCGAAATCCTACCAGGTACCAAAGTATTACTAGGTATCAGAAGAAACAGACGTAACCAAATCCACAGCGGAAGAACTCGAACAAATGGCATTGTTCGAAAAGTTTCTAGAGAGGAAGTTCCACTTGGGGAGAGGATTAAACCCCAAGCTCAGGTCAGGATTTATAGAATTTATAAAAACTAATGTTGATTGTTTTGTATGTTCGCACACGGATATGACAGGTATCCCGCTAGAGATGGTCGTGCACAAGTTAAGCATGGACCCTAGCATCCCTCCGATAAGGCAAAAGAAGCGCCCAATTGTCGAGGTCAGAAATTGGTTTATCAAAGAAGAGGTAACATGATTGCTCGATATCGGTTCAATCCAGGAGGTAAAGTATCCTGACTGGCTAGCTAACATAGTAGTAGTTCCAAAAAAGAATAATAAATTTCATATATGCTTAGATTATAAGGATCTGAATAAGGCATGCCCAAAAGACTCATTCTCAGTGCCAAACATTGATCAAATGATTGATGCAATGACCGGACACGAGTTGGTGAGTTTCCTTGGTGCCTATTCCGGGTACGACCAAATCAAGATGAACCCATAGGATCGGGAAAAAACTCCATTCATAACAAACTTTGTCACATATTGCTACAATGCGATGTCCTTCGGGCTTAAGAACGCTGGAGCCACTTATCAGAGGCGCGTGAACAAAATATTCGAAAAGCAAATAGGGAAAACAATGGAAGTTTACATAGATGATATGATGATTAAGTCTTTGAACACAGGTGACCATCTGAAACACCTCCAAGAAAACTTTGACATCCTAAGGAAGCATAACATGAAGCTTAACCCCGAAAAGTGTGCGTTCAGAGTCAGCTCCGATAAATTTTTGGATTTCCTGGTGTCATAAAGGGGGATCGAAGTCAATCCCGACAAGATTAAAGCCATCGAGGACATTCAGACTAGTTTGCAAACATGAAAGAAGTCCAAAGACTAACCGGCAAACTGGCCGCTCTAAGCAGGTTCATTTAACTGTCTACAAAAAAATGCTATCACTTCTTCTCACTTCTAAAGAAAAAGAACAACTTAAAATGGACTCTGAAATGCCAACAGGCTCTAAAAGACTTGAAACGCTATTTATCAAGCCCTCTATTACTATCAAAACCAGAGGAAGGTGAACAGTTGCTAATATACTTAGCGGTCTCGGAAGTAGCGGTAAGTGTCGTTCTAGTCCGAGAAGATGAAGGTACGCAATCTCATATCTATTATGTTAGCAAAATTTTAACGGGAGCGAAAACTCGTTATCCACACCTCGAAAAATTGGCCTTAGCTCTCGTAGTCGCTGCTCGAAAGCTTAGGTCTTACTTACAATGCCACCCGATAGCCGTGGTGACAACGTTTCCCCTGCGGAATGTCCTTCACAAACCTAAATTGTCAGGTCGACTAGCCAAATAGGCAATCGAAATGAGTGAATTTGACATCAAATATAAACCTAGGACTACGATCAAATCACAAGTTTTGGTCGACTTCGTGGACGATTTTAGTCCCGAGCTGCTGCCTTTGGCTACTAAGGAAGTGGTGATGGTGTCGGAAATGACATCAGGAGTTTGGACCTTGTTCACGGACAGATCTTCCATTGTGAAAGTGTCCAGGCTCGGGGTAGTCTTAATCACGCTCTCGGGAGAAGTCCTGAGACAGGCCGTAACAATTGTACCCTTTACTAACAATAAAGTCGAGTATAAGGCTTTGATTGCAGGACTTGAACTGGATCGGGGACTAGACTCTGAGGTCATTAAAATCAAATGCAATTCTTAACTGATGGTAAATCAGGTATATGGAATCTTCGACACCAAAGAGGAACACATGCAACAATATATGGTGAAAGTTTAACTCTGCTCGCACGGTTCAGGGAATGGTCAGTCACCCATATCCCAAGAGAAGAAAATTCAAAAGCAGATGCATTTGCCAATCTGGGCTTATTCACATAAGTGAAAGGATCAGATTTCGGTATGATCATACAGCTCATGCACTCGGTATTGGATGTGGACGATTATTATAAAGTAAATACGACTAACTTGTTGTAACACCCCGGAAAATTTCGAAGTACTTAAGTGTAAAGCCCGGTAAAATATGCAAAGAAAATAATGTTTCATGGTGCCGGACTAGGCTTACGTATTTGAGGATTGTAGAAATTCTTCGCGGCTCGGACTTTTTGGGTTGAACAATGTACGGGAAAGTAAAGGAAAATTTTTCCAAAAATGTGCATTTATGCGGTCCATTATGCGACCGCATAATCACTCTGCGGGCCGCATAATGGCTGCAGAAGTGAGCAGATGAGGGCTATTCTGGAAGCAGCGATGCAGTCGACTATGCGACCGCATAGTGACCGCATACACATGCAGTTCTTTTGGATATTTTGTAACCAATTATGAGACCGATATGCGGTCGCATATGCGACCGCAGAACTTGTTCCGGAGCTCTATTTTTGGGTTTTTAAAACCCGACCCTATTTCATTAAATACACTCTTTGGGTCATTTTTGAGCTATTATATGATATTTTAGAGTGGGAGAAGGTTCCCTAGAGTGAGAAGGTGTTCTCTAATAATTGTTCTTCAATTCTTGCCCAGGTTTTGGAAGATTGAGAAGGGAAACTCACTAGGTCTTCATCCTAGAGGTAAGATTCTACACCCTAAACCCTAATTTCGAAATCATCTAAAAATGGGTAATTAGCAACATAATTTTTGGGCATGAGAGTTGATTATTTCACATGCATGTGATATCAAAGGGTGTAGGAAGATTGTTGAGCTAAAAATGATAAAGATTGGGTTGTGGGATGATGGAATCCTTCATAAAAAGGACATTGAAACCTTATGCACACCTAGTATTTGATAAAATGCTCAAGTGAGCTAGAACCATGATCATCTTCCAAATTTTGATTCAATTTGTTATATTTCTACAATAGATTGAAGTTGCTAAGAATTCCGGAACGTTTTAGAATTTAAGGAAGCTCAAGTGAGGTATGTTGGCTAAACTCTTCTCTTAGAATTAAATCCCATGATATTCATGTAAATTATGTAAGTCCCGAGTGATTCATTTTGAAATTGGCTATTCCGAGTAAGATTGGGTAGAAAGAAATATGTTCAACAAGCATCCCAATTGCTTTATTCATGTTATGTTACCAATTGAGGATGTGTTAAAATATGGGCTGTGCATTAATAATGTTTCGACTTTAAGTCAATTTCAAATGAAGGCTATTATGCCAAGTTTTGTGAAATATCTCTATGTGCCTTAGACTCTAAATTGCTCACATGTGTACTACACACCTTGATTTGAATTGTAATTGTTGTTGTTGATGATAATGATATTTGAGATTGATAAGCTGAGCATGAAATACTGAATATGGCCAACGTGCCAAGAATGATCTTATCATTATGGCCACTAGTGCCAATAAAATGAAAAGATGTGAAAGTATTATGAAATGCGATGATTGATATAAAGAGGTTGATGTCTCAAATAAGATGGCCTAGCCGATCGGGTCGTGATCGGACACCATGCTTCACACATGGTGGTGATTATGCTGGAAACTATAATTGAAATGATAATTTTGGTTGATGTCCCTAATGGATAGCCTAGCCGATCGGGTCGTGATCGGACTCCGTGTTAAAGACGGTGGTATTGATATTGAGAGAAATTGTGGTTGATGTCTCTAATGAGATGGCCTAGCCGATTGGGTCGTGATCAGACTCCGTGCTAAGAGTACGGTGGTACTGGTTTTGTGAATAATGGTATTGTGAATAATGGTATTGTGGACAATGGTATATCTATACTAAAAATCTCCCAATGTGAGATATGGGAATTAATTTGAACACTGTCTTGATCCTAAATTGAGGTTTGATGTTAATTAAGGCTTTCATTGATAGTATGATAATCTTGTTTGTATTATTCATCATTCTATTGAGAGACTGTTTAGTTATACATACTAGTGCTATTCAACGGTACTAACGTCCCTTTTGTTGGGGGCGCATCTTTAAATGGATGCAGGTGGTTCCACAGCAGGAGATATTGATCAGTGATAACAGTACGCCTTCTTCCCAGCTGACTTGGTGAGCCCCACTTCATTCCGGGGTTATGTATCTTTTGTACTTTATGTATTCGGTTTGAGGTATAGCCGGGGCCTTATTGCCGACATTATCATTGTACTCTTCTTTATCTATAGAGGCTACGTAGACATAGTGTGGGTTGTGTATTGGTGCTGAAAAAGACAAAATATGCTATGTTGTGATTGTATTATTCATCAATTGAGACTTTAAAAATGATGAAGCTATTGAAAATGAATTGGTATTGTATACATGAATACCATTTTGTCTAATTAATGAAAATATGTATTATCTCCATTTGTGGATGAGTTTGGGTAGAATGAAATCTAACAGGCTTGCTCGGTCGGGTTCACTCGGTTGAGTGCCGGTCGCGCTCCTCAGTTTTGGGGTGTGACACTTGGTCTGGGAATGGAGAAATGAAATCATCAACTACCTTGAGCATGATAAGCTGTCCCAAGGCCCGAAGGTATCCCGGGCACTCCACACCAAAGCAGCTCGCTACAGCCTCTAGGAAGGATAGTTATATAGAAGGTTGTTCCAAGGCTCGTTGGCCTGATACTTAGGAGCCTCCGAGGCTAATTACGTCATGAGAGAGGTTCACGAAGGAATTTGTGGAAATCATTCTAGTGTAGACTCGTTGGTGTTAAAATTAGTTAGGGCAGGATACTATTGGCCCCGGATGAAAAAAGACATTAAGGCATTCGTTCAGAAAAGCGACAAGTGTCAATGCCATGTGTCGTTGGTCCACCAACCGGCAAAGCTACTACACTCAGTATTATCTCCATGGCCATTCATAAAATGAGGGATAGACATAGTCAGTTTGCTGCCACCGTCTCCCGGTAAGGTAAAGTTTCTTTTGATTTTAATTAATTACTTCCCTAAGTGGGTTGAAGCAGGTCCTTACCAGAAAATCAGCGAGCGCGAAGTGGTCGATTTCCTATGGGAAAACATAGTCTGCCAGTTCGAAATACCGAATGATATTGTCTTCGACAATGGACCACAATTCATAGGCTCAAAGGTCACAAAATTCCTTGATGCCTTAAAGATTAAAAGAATCACATCTTCGCCATACCATCCAAGTGCAAACGGGCAGGCGGAATCAACCAATAAGGTGATTATTCAAAATCTCAAAAAGAGGTTAGAAGCAGCCAAGAGAAAATGGCCCGAAGAGTTACCAGGAGTGTTCTGGGCATACTAGACAACGACCAAGTCAAGCATAGGAGAGATACCGTTCTCTCTCGTATACGGAGAAGAAGCTCTGATACTAGTGGAAGTAGGAGAACTGACCTTGAGGTATTTCCAAACGGACGAAGAAACAAACAACGAAGCATTAATAGTCAAATCAGAGATGGTTGACGAATGCAGGGACTTGGCACAAATAAGGATGATGGCCTAGAAACAAAGAATGTAAAGATACTATAATCGAAGAGACAATCTCCGTTATTTCAAAGTGGGAGATTTAGTTTTAAGAAAAGTGACTCAAAACACCCGGGAGCTCAACGCAGGAAAACTGGGTCCGAAGTGAGAAAGCCCCTACCAGATTATGGTTGTCACCGGGAAAGGATCATATGAACTAGAAAACCAAGACAGAGTCAAATTGCCGAGCAACTAGAATGTGACTCGCCTCAAAAGGTATTATTACTGATGAACACTGCTTATACTGAAAGTATATGCTACATTCTTTTTTTATTCATCTAGTTTTTGTCCCAATTGGGTTTTTCTAGCAAAGTTTTTAACGAGGCAACAACGAAAAGCATACTACGAAGGAAACGCCATCAGCAGAAACAAGACCTTTAAACGACAAGGCAACAAAATGACAAACCACTGCGAGATGGTTAAATAGTCTTTGGCTCGGTGGCAAATTCCTAATGGGAGGCAAAACTTGCCACCGTATCAAAGGCTATTCAACCATTTACAAATGTTTTCCTTACAAGCCACTAGGGGTGGTTAGATAATCTTTGGCTCGATAGCAAAGTTCTTAACAGGAAACAAAGCTTGCTATCGGACCAAAGGTTATCCAACCATTCACTAGTGGAATCCACGAAGGAGCAAGACTACCAGTGTTCCAATTCGCATCCTTCGCATTTGAACATTTGGGGGGAATGATATGAGAATACGACAACCTGATTGTCACAGAAATCGGGACTACAAAATTAGGGAACAAAGATGCCTCATCGGGACCGGGGACTGCACATACAACCCCGTAGATGCAAGTTGTACAAATTAGCCACAAGTAGTGGCAATTTCTTTTATTTTAGCAAAATGAAAGCTTATGTACTTTTGAAGATAGAAGGAATAAAATAAAGTCCTTTTATTTTTATCTTGTTTCCCATCCAAACGATAAATTGAGTTTATCATTTGAAAGTTAATCAAGTAATTCAAATGCTAGTGCCGGAATGAACATGAGACGTCCTCTTCAAGAGCACCATAAACATAAGAGGGCCCTCTCTTATGAAACCCTCACAGTAAAGGGTTGGTTTCGGAAGAATTTATGCCCGGAATCCAAATGCTATCGGGAAAAAATACACCCAAAACCTTGCATAATTTGACGCAAAGAAGTAAGCTTTGTGCAATGCTTAAACAAAAAGCACTTCTATTTATCAAACGTGCCAAGTAGAATAAGTACACAAATACAAAAATAAAACAACAAAGGAAAAAAAGGCAAAAAGCTAAACTATATCGCCCCCAGAACTCGGGGGAAGAGGAGCATCTACGCCCCCAGGAGAAGTAGGCGGGTCTTCCGTCAGCTCTGGATCTTGGCCTTCATCATTATTCTCCTAAAGTTACTCCTCAATTCCTGAGAACTCGAAACTAGAACCAGAAGAGTCAAATGTATCAGGTTTATCCGAGAGAAGTCCTTGAGCAGTTAACTCCAGCTCTCGAGCCTTGGCGATTTCATCGTCAATATCAATGACACCCACTTTGGCCTCTTCCAAGGTTTTTATCCTCATGCTATACATAGAATATGTTTTTTCAATAATGAGGGAATCCACTCTGCGCTGGAGTTCTAATTTAAGTCGATCAACCTCGGTCAAAAGTCCATCCCGCTCGGATCTTGCTGCGCTAAGGCTAAGATCAAGATCATGGATAGTGGATATATGAACCTTATTATGTTCCATGATCCTCTTATACCTATCCTCCATCTGGGCACGCTTATCCTCGGCAATAGCAGCCTCATCATATTTGGATTTCAAGGCTATCTCCAAGTTATTCACTCTCTCGATGGAAGCAGATTAGCGCTCGACAGCTGCAAGCACAGCATTTTGGACCCTAGGCCATTTAGCCTTGGCTTCTTAAAACTGTACATTTAGCTGAGAGGCTTCTTGGCTCAGGGCAATCACTTCTTGCTTACTTTGTTGCAACCGAGCCTTTAACTCACCCGCCTCAGCAGCTTTTGCTTCCATCACCGGGAGGCGAGTAGCAATTTGGTCCCTCTCGCCAATAAATGGTCTCGCTCAGATTAGGGTCTTTCTTTATCGAGGATCAATTTTTGAAGTTGCTCGGAACCAAAGAAGTTGGACTACAAAGCAAAAACCCAAGTTAGGAACCCTGTCGTAGCAAGTCAAAAAGAAACAAGCAGTAAAGAGAACAAGTACGTTACCGATGTCGCATTATGCATGGCGTTATTCAACAAACACTCTCCTGAAAGAGAGTGTATTTTCTTTTTATCCTTTTCTGAAGCGAGCGGCTTCAGATAATTGGCACGTTCAACCGGCTGGGACAACAAATAGCATTCAGTAGATACCGAGAGGGAGACACTCCTCCTCCTCTGGGGATCTGCAGAAGGGGGCGAATAGTTGTGCCCCGTATTCCCATGGTCTGGAGACTGGGGAGGAGGGACATCCTCCTCTCGGGCATCCGTGACTGGTGATGAAGGTATAGCGGTCATGGAAGGAGATGAAGATGATAGTGTTGTGGGTTGAGAAGCAGCTACGGCGGAGGCAGTGCTGGTTGTTGGTTGCTCACCAACCGAAGACGGAAGAGGCCCAGTAATCGGCCTCACAGTACCGAGAGCAGCGACTGGGACCGAAAAGGGGGAATTAGCATTCTCCACCAAGTCAAATTCTCCCCAGAGCGCTTGGGAATCGTCCTCGGTTGGGGTTATAAGCTCTTTAGATTGAGAATTATGTTGAGATGATGAAGGTCGTCGTCTCCTTTGTAGGGAAGCCCCTTCAACACTAGCTTCCCCATTATCATAAATAACCACAGTGGTTGCGGCTGGCTCGGGTGCATCTTTCTTCAATTTTTATTCTTGCCCCCAATCAAGGAAGAACACAGCCTTTTTGGTTGCTTGTTCTCCGGTCGGGGACTTCGAGAGGAAGCGCTTTCACCGGAAGCAGATTCGATGATGCCTGTTTGGGTAAGAGCCTCCTTTAACAACTTAGCAGCCTCTATGGAATCGACCAAAATGGCCTCTTCGGGGATGGTAACAGAGCCCTGCAAGAGACCTAAATCTAACAAAATGGTGGGATTAACCAGTTTTCTTATGTACAAAAATGAAACGAAGGCAAAATCGGTTTTACAAGTCAACTTACCGTGATTCTTCGCCTACCATCCATATATGGGGGCCAACTCTTTCCACCACCGGGTCTCAGGCATGGTGATGTCCAGAATCTTCTGAACTCAATGGTCCAAGCCTTCAACACTCAGTCGTGTCCACCGAGTTGTTAAAATATTGAAACGCGAAGGATCCGCAATGACATGAAACAACCTTTTTTTTTTAGAAAAAAGAGATAGACTTTGAACTTACATGTACGAGTCTAGGACTTTCGGACGGATGGAGTTGTGGCCGGGATGATATCCCTGGAGGAAATAATGACAAATTGCTCCATTCACCCAAAGTCATTGTAGTCATCCATGCTTATAAGAAAAGCATGGTGGCCACGTTTCCTGAAATGTATTACACCCCCACGGAAAATCTTGGGGCAGTAGAGATACATCATACAAACCAATGTGAGCTCCTCCTACTTTTCTTGGCAAAGCCGCTGCAGACAGGCCACTATTCGCCACACCAAAGGGCCCACCTGTGCCAAACAAACTTGGTATCAGTGGAATAGTTCAAAAATTACGGGGTCAAGCCCCTCACTCAAAGAAAACGCACCCAAAGTGAATGGGTACGTATAAACGTACATGAAGCCCTTCTTAGTGAAGGATACTCTCTCCACCAATTCGGGAGCAATAATGTTCATGTCGTGGCAATCACAGTCCTCCTTCACAGTAGGAATGCTGGAAGGGCGGATGGAAGAAGGGTATTTGCCAACAACACAAGTACGGGAATTTGAAGAAGGGAACTTCTCTTCGAAGTCCTCGGCTGTGTTGAGACGTTTGGGGATGATGGTGCTCACCGTAGGGGGGTCAGCATCAATGTCGATTTCTTTATCCTTACTCTCCTTCGGACCCCCACCGAAGATAAGACTCGAGTTCTTGGAAGAGTTAGTAAAAGAAGCCATGATCAGCAGGTAATAAGAGTTATCTGAAGAAGATTAAAGAAGGATGAAAGCATAAATGAGTTGAATGCAGAGAAGTTGAGAGAGTTTGTAAAATAATTAAGTGTAGAAGAAGAAGAAGAAGAAGAAGAAGAAGAATGAGGCGTATAAGTTAAGGAATAAACGGCTAAAACCGTAGCCATTATTACCTCGAGAACTGGCAAAAATATTGCTAAATCATGGAGTAACACATGTTCGGAATATTAAATGCGAAGAGATGTGATCTTATCAAGCATCAGAAACTTTTCAGAAGTGTTCAGAAAATTTCCCTCCAAGAAAGGAATCTTCACCAACTTCCCGATGACACAAAGATGTGCCACCGAAAAGTAGGAAAACTATTTGTATAAGGCAAAATCGGTTCATACTAAATACTCGAATGACAGAGTGACACGTGAAACCGGGGACAGACGAAATACGGAGCGAGTGAAAACCAAGACCGAGGGCAACAACTTCGGTTGACATCGAGTAGACCCCGACGGAAACATTGTCAACGAGGGAAAACAAATATTTGCCACCAGATGATATTCAATGAAGAATATTCCTCAGTATTAAATACATGTCCATTACAGAGAAGTTTGGCATTCATGTTGTCGTTACATATTCATCAATGGCCCCCATTAATGTCATTTAAGAGGGGCTTGATCCTAAGACCTTGTTCCCTAGGTGTAGATATAAATAGTGGCTTCAACAACCATTGAAACACACGAAAATCCTGACAAACTTATGCTACACATTATTCCAAGCTAAATAATACTTTATTTTCTATCAAACAATATTCTTATTACTATCTTCGGAAGCCTTGATCCCAGAACCAAGTTGTCTGCTATTTTATCTCGCTTTCAACGCTAAGTCTTGCATTTTATTTAATTCATTTATCATTTTGGGATCAAATCGATTCGCTTGTCTATAAACCACGCTAAATATTTAACTGTACCGTTTTACGGGTAAACAATTACTTGTTACATTCATTGCTTAGTTGTAATCACACCATTAAACCCTGATTGACTCGACTGAATAACAATTTTGGTGAGATTAGTAGGTAGTTACCACAAGTTTTTGTGGATTTGACACTCGACTTATCATTTTATTACTTGTACGACCATGTATACTTGTGTGTGCGTTTGAAAATAACAGCTTACAAGCTGAAAGGCAATAGGTTGATAGTGACCAACTTATAACTTTTGGCTAATTTTGGCTTATAAGACTTGATTTATAAATACTTCGGTTGTTTCCAAATATGTAGATAAGTCTAAAAGTGCTTATAAAAGATCAGTTTGACCAACTTATAAGCATAACCATAAAAGTTAGAATAATTCCCGAGGAGGTTAATGTAATTAATCCAATAGATATCTTTTAGGATAATTTCAGAGATCTCCCCCCCACGTTTTGCTCTATCACACTGACATCTCTTTTAGTTTACGATATTATGCTTACCTCTCTTATTTTATTTTTTATTTACAAAATTTAAATCTGGTTTATTTTAATAAAAATAAATTATGTTATGACTAATTTATCCTTATAATATACTTTATCATTTAAATTATTTATTTTAATTCATTTCTATCTCCAGTAAAGTATTCGGCCTCATTGACATCTCACTAAATCCAATATTTTTGTTGCCATAACTAAAAGGGTCAGCATGTGCTATTTTTCCCCCTCATAAAGAGGAGAGGAGAAAATATGAATCCTGCAAGTTTTATTGATTACGCCACTCTATGCCTCCTAAACAATCTAGCGGTCGCTGCAAATATAATCCAATTTACAAGTCTGGAGTCGAATCCCACAGGGAATTAACCTACTAATCAATAATCACAAACACTAGTTTCGCAAGAATTCAAGCAATCAACTTCCAGAAATATTGAATAATGAGTTGAGTGTTTACTAAATAAAAGCAAAATAATTACAAAGCTGTGATTTTATTACTAACAAAGCAAATATTATAGACAAGATTGGAAATGTCTCGGATTATGATTTCCTCAATCGTCGGATTCCTCCCCGCTAAGTTTTCAATAAATCCGCCTAAGTATTCTCTACCGATCGTGAGTACTTCGGGTGTCGTAATTCTTTTTCGAACAACTACCGTAATTTACTAGACGTATTCTTCCGAACTATACTAGCTGGCACTAGTTCACCGCTCACTACGATCGCATAAAGGTTTTGTTATTCCTAATTCCATATTTAAACCCGTATTGATTTCATATATTTTAGGAGTGATGTTATTCAACAACTGCCTAAATGTATACCATTTTCCAAGCAATACACACTAAGTAGGCACAATCAATTGAGGGCCCTTCAATACACAACAATAATCATGTAGTTGAACAAGTAGAGAAAATCAAATGACAAACCTATATTAAACGTAATGGAAAATCATCCACCAAAATATTCCACCAAGCCATAGATAAGAATTTAGCTGCTCATAATTTTTTGTACAAAGACAAGGCTAGAATTCTTAACAATGGAAGATAGATAGAAAGAGGGAAAACAAAGTGAAGTTGAATCCTTCTCCTTGCTCCAATCGTGGTCTTGCCTCTCCAAAGTCTTCTCTCCCTTTAAAAAGTGATTAACTATTACATTTATATGAAGTAGGGTTGAGTTGGGCGAGTTTGACTTCTCCTTATTCGGATTGGAGAAGCTGGGGCACGTCCACATGCGCTCCCCATACTGCTCCCAGTTGCTGATTTCTTCTGCTTCGGTCCTGGTCTGGCGAAGCAAACCTCGCTTCACTGTCCAAGATTTCACTGTTCAGCTTTTGTTTGGGCCAATGTTTCTCCTATTTGGTCCTTTTATGCGCAAGTTCGTTCCTTCACATAAGAAACACATAATGAACATATTTTCACTTCAAAAGTGAGTGAACTCCCGCAACTCACACAAGAAATAATACACAAACTCACTCAAAATATGTACTTTTTACCCTTTATCATTCATCATGCCTCTTTTCTAATTCAAGTTTACTTATGATTTTGTAGAGAAACTAAAGTTGATCACTTTGGAGAATCCAAATTCTTCGCGGTATAGGGTAAAATATAATATGACACGTGATTATCTAAAGGAAAGACACATGGAACCCAAGACGGTGTATAGGGTGAAATATGATATGACACGTGGCCATCTAAATAAAATACATGTGGAACCCAAGACGGGGATGGCCGAAGACCAAACGCAGACATTTCGCTTGCCACCGGAAGGGATAACGTTCATAAAGGTGTATTAAATGCTCTACGCCCGGTAGCATTTAATAAGGAATATTCTGTAGAATTAAGAGCGATGGCCCGTTACAGAGAATTTGGCATTTATGTTCACCATTACATCTTCATCAATGACCCTCATAATTGACATTAAAGGAGGGCACGATCCTAGGACCTCTTTCCCTAGACACAACTATAAATAGTGAGCCCAGTTATCATTGTAAAGCATATGAATTTTCTGGCTAAACGTACACTACATTCTATACAAAGCTTAATACAATCTTACTTTCCCGCTTTTTGATCTTATCATTGCTGTGCCGGAAACCTTGTTCCCGGAACTGTCATCTCTACTGTTTCATATACATTTTAAGGCTAAGCACTGTACATTTCTTCAATTATTGTATTATTTTAAGATCAAATTAGTTCACTTGTCTAGAAATCACATAAAAATTCAATTGTACCATTTTACGGGTAAACAGTTTAGAGCCCACCGTGGGGCCTAGATATCCGTGCAATTAAATTGATCCTTGCCTTTTTTACTAACGTGATTTGATTATTTTGTCTTAGAAAAAGTCACAAAAAATAGCAGATAACACTATTAACAACACGCACAACCCTGAAATTCGAGGGGATCAACCTCATTTTAAGGATTCAATCAGTGAAACCCGTAATGAGAGGAATGATGCCACGTCGGTGCATGACAGGCAGTACCCTCGACAGCTTCGAGAGACAACTCCCGATGATGCTGATGAGAAGCATGTCGTGGATGCGGTGAGTGTCCTGCAAGAGCAACAAGCGATTATTTCTAGGCCATCTCACGCAGCAGGATAAGGTTATGACGGAGCTGAAGCAGGTGCTATCGGGGGCTTCGAATAATGCAAATAGATGAGATCTAATTCCTTCCGGTGTTCCCACAAACCAACAACGCAGAGAGTCGACAACAACACTCCCAGGGGTGAAGTTGGCTCCGACGGGGCTGGGGAGCGGATCCGGTCTCAACAACGAGAACGACCCATTCAAGAATGAACTTTTACGGTTTATGAGGGAAGTAAACACCCGGATGGACCAAATCCCGGGTGCGCCACCAGTATTGAAAGGCCCGGACTCGAGAAGTATACTCAATTGCCATACAAGCCGAGTGTGGCGCCAGAACTAATATCGAAGCGGTTCAAAATGCCTGAAGTGCCAAAGTATGATGGGACTTCAGACCCGCATGAGCATATTACCACCTACACAACGGTGGTAAAAGGAAATGATTTAGCTCCTCACGAAATTGAATTTGTGTTGCTAAAGAAATTTGGAGAAACTCTCACGAGGGGAGCTCTAACATGGTATTCATTATTACCTGAGCATTCCAAAGATTCCTTTGCGATGCTCGAGGATTCTTTCATCAAGGCTCATGCCGGGGCCAGAAAAGTACAAGCCCGGAAGGCCAACATATTTAGGATCGCACAAGGAGAATTTGAATTATTACGAGAGTTCGTTACCCGATTCCAGAAAGAAAGAATGTTTCTCCCGACTGTCCCTGATGAATGGGAAACTGAAGCATTCACCAAAGGATTGAATTCGAAAAGCTTAGACGTTTCCCAGAAGCTGAAGGAGAGCCTCCTTGAGTTTCAAGCAACAACTTGGCCTCGGTACGAGTCAAAGATAAGGATCGAAGATGACCAGGTCGGTTCTACATAATCGACCAAAGGACGGGACAAGAGCATAGAAAAATCAAAGGATGTGTACGACGCGGACATACGGACTTCGAGGGGCTGCTTTTTGCCTTAAGAGCGGACCAAAGGCCGTGGCAAAAACTTTCGGGCAGCAAATAAGTTCACGGCTGACAGAGGGACCGATCGTGGTCAAAACTTATTATTCTGACAACAAAGCTCCTCGTTGGATTCAATCTTATGACCCGGGGATAGATTTTGCTGGTCACGAACGTTGAAGGAGTAGTGACAACAACTCTCTTCAAAGTAGTATATGGTGACATGGGATACAATATCATCCTGGGAAGGCCATGGTTACACGAGATGAAAGTTGTACCCTCAACATATCACCAATTGCTGAAGTTTCCAATGCTCGAAGGAATCAAGCAGATAAGAGGTGATCAACCGGCAGCAAGGGAAATGAATGCAATTTTGTTTTCCAGTAGCAAAGGGAAGAAGCACACGGTATAGCAATTACAGGAACCGACACCTACTCCCGATCTAGAAGAAGTTAGCCCGGGAGCATAACATTATCAGGTGCCAAGATATTTCTAAGCTCCAGAAGAGAAAGAGGAAATGAAGTCCATGGCGGAGGAACTGGAGCAAGTTGCATTGTTCAAAGAATTCCAAGAAAGAAAATTCCATTTGGGGACAGGACAGCACCCGAAGCTCAGGTCTTGTTTTATTGAATTCCTTAAATTTAATACAGATTATTTTGCATGGTCGCACGAGGATATGACAGGTATCCCGACGGAAGTAGCCATGCACAAGCTGAGTTTGGATCCTAACGTACCTCCGGTAAGACAAAAGAAATGCCATAGTGCCAAGGCCAGGAATAAATTCATCAAAGAAGAGGTAACCCGCTTGCTTAATATCGCTTCAATCTGAGAGGTAAGATATCCAAGCTGACTAGCCAATGTAGTAGTACTTCCTAAGAAGAACAACAAATTTTGCATGTGTGTAGACTATAAAGACCTTAATAAGGCGTGCCCGAAAAACTCATTCCCACTGCCAAATATCGATCAAATGATTGATGCCACAGCCGGGCATGAGTTAATGAGTTTCCTCAATGCTTATTCTAGGTACAACCAAATCAAGTGAACCCGTAAGATCAGGAAACGACTTCGTTTATAACAAATTTCGGTACATATTGTTACAATGTGATGCCCTTCGGGTTGAAAAACATTGGAGCCACTTATCAACGGCTCGTAAATAAGATGTTTGAAAAGAAAATAGGAAAGACTATGGAAGTTTATATAGACGATATGCTCGTTCAGTCTGTGAATGCAGGTGACCACCTTAAGCATTTGCAAGAAATATTTGACATCCTGAGGAAGCATAACATGAAACTTAATCCCGAGAAGTGTGCATTCAGGGTCATTTCTGGTAAGTTTCTGGGATTTCTAGTCTCACAAAGGGAAATTGAGGCAAACACCGACAAAATCAAGGCCATAGAGGATATTCCAAATCAATTGTCGAACGTAAAGGAAGTCCAAAGGCTCACAGGAAGATTAACAACTTTGAGCAGGTTCATTTCCCGGTCGTCAGAAAAATGTTATCGCTTCTTCACACTACTCAAAAAGAAAAATAATTCTGAATGGACACCGGAGTTCCAGAAGGCTCTGAGAGACCTAAAAAAGTACTTATCAAGCCCTCTATTTCTCTCAAAACCAAAAGAAGGTGAAACACTGCTAGTCTACCTCGCAGTTTCAGAAGTTGCGGTAAGTGCAGTTTTAGTCCAGGAGGACGAAGGTACGCAATTTCCCATTTATTACGTTAGAAAAATTTTAACGGGAGAAGAAACTCACTACCCACATTTGGAAAAACTGGCCTTAACTCTCGTAGTCGCCGCTCGAAAGCTAAGGCCCTACTTCCAATGCCACCCGATAGCTGTGGTGACTACTTTCCCTTTGCGGAACATCCTCCATAAACCCGAGCTCTCGGGCAGATTGACCAAATGGGACATCAAAATGAGTGAGTTAGACATAGAATATAAACCAAGGACTGCAATTAAGTCGCAAGTCTTGGCTGACTTCGTGGTCGATTTCAGTCTGGGACTACAACCTCTGGCAACCAAGGAGGTAGTAATGGTGTCGGAATCGACATCGGGGGTTTGGACCTTATTTATGGATAGAGCTTCCAATGTAAAAGGGTCCAAACTCGAAATAGTCTTAATCACGCCTTCGGGGGAAACCTTAAGGCAAGCCATCAGAACGATCCCTTTAACTAACAATGAAGCAGAGTATGAAGCTTTGATTGCAGGGCTCAAACTGGCCAGGGGACTTGATTTCGAGGTTATCAAAATCAAATGTGACTCGCAGCTGGTGGTAAATCAGGTCTACGGGATCTTTGATACCAAAGAAAAATGTATGCAACAATACGTGGTAAAGGTCCAAGATCTTTTGGCACAATTTCGCGAGTGGTCAATTACTCATATCCCGAGGGAGGATAACGCAAAAGCAGACGCATTAGCAAACTTAGGATCATCGACGGAAATAAAAGGATCGGAGTTTGGGATGGTAGTACAACTGATGAACTCAGTCCTGGATAGGGATGGTTACTATGAGGTAAATTCGACTAGTCTGGTCTGGGACTAGAGAAATGGAATAATCGACTATCTCGAGCACAGGAAGCTCTCGAAGACCCCAAAGGCATTATGCGCCAAAGCTGCACGTTATAGCTTCAAGAGAGGCCAATTTTATAGAAAATCCTTCCAAGGCCCGCTGGCCCGGTGCTTAGGAGCATCAGAAGCTAACTATATCATGAGAGAGATTCACGAAGGGATATGCGGCAACCACTCGGGTGCAGATTCCTTGGTGTTGAAGTTGGTAAGGGCAGGGTATTACTGGCCTCGCATGGAACAAGACGCCAAAGACTTCGTATGAAAATGTGATAAGTGCCAACTCTATGCACCACTAGTACACCAACCGGCAGAACCCTTACATTCGATTCTGTCCCCATGGCCGTTCATAAAATAGGGGATGGACATTGTCGGACCACTGCCACCGGCTCCCAAAAAGGTAAGGTTTCTTTTAATTCTGACTGACTATTTTTCTGAATGGGTAGAAGTAGGTCCTTATCAGAAGATCGGAGAACGCAAAGTGGTCGATTTCCTATGGAAAAATATAATTTGCAGGTTCGGAATACCAAAAGAGATAGCATACGACAATGGGCAATAGTTTATCGGTGCAAAAGTTACAAAGTTCCTCGAAGATTTGAAGATAAAGAGGATCACATCTTCTCCTTATCATCCGAGCGCAAACGNAAAAGGGGTAGGTACATCAGACCTCGATAG